>JAZGTI010008033.1:0-20735 GCA_036877585.1 Botia kubotai
AGCGCTCAACACTGGATTTTTCAGCCGCAAAACACCCGACTTTGCAAGCGCCCCACCGCGCTTTGCCTATTTCGTCTCAGGAACGGATCACCTGAGCTCGGACGACACCCAGGTCGGCTCTGAGCCTCGTGCTGGTCCCCGTCGCCCACCCTCTTTACCCGGGCACCGTTCCCCATCTCTAAAACACAATACTTACGGATGCCCCGCTTCACCCGCACTCCGGTAGGGTCTACACGTCCCACTTTCACAAACCATCTCCATTTCTCTGGCTACTTTGGATGGATTTCTCCAGCTTTTGCTATCTGGGCGAACGGCTTTCACTTCCTGCTTTGCCCGAAAGACCGAAACCCGTTTGTGCTGGATGAACGTTTTGCTGACGTGGGTGTCCGGAGCGCCCGGGACCGTAGAACTGCTTAAAGCACACGCACCCCCGTACAGCCGACCCAGCACGTTTAACATTCAGGTGGTTTTGCCCTTGTAAATTAATAAATGTCTATTTTTTACACTACTCATACTGTATGTTTTCGTGCACTTAGTGTTGACCCGCCCGTATGTCACAGGAAACAGCGCCACGTAACAGGGTGCGATGTTTATTTCATACAGACTTCGCTCAAAGACTTCGCTTTGTGTATTCGTGATGAAATTAATGAAATGAAATCGACTTTTACAGGATTATTCTAAAAGACAGTCGCGTAATACTGTAAGAAAAAATGTGAGAACACAAATTTTTTTTTAGTCGAATGAAATAAATCTGTATTATTTCACATTGACAATTAGATACAAATCAAATGACCAATTCAGTTTACCCTGATAAAAACTGAGATGAAGCGACAATAGAAAATAAAGAGGCAAGATGTTGTATTAGCTGTGGATAAAATCTATCATTTTGGCTTCAGGTTTGTTGTAGTGTTATAACAGACATTTACATAAAATAACATAAAAATGAGACGTCATGATTTTTTACATAAAAAAGACATTTTGGCTCAGTTTTTTGTCATGGATGCCATTCCCTTATTCCTGGAGTCCAAAATCATCCGTTTTCAGGACGCTGTTCCATTACTGAACCCTGAAGGATTCTGGGATTGCCAGCGCCATAAATCTTCACCTGTGTCATCAAACGAAACAGTCAGTGATAATTATGGGCCCTCGCTACTTTACAACACATTACACTGGATTTGCATTCTGCATGATAAAAAATAATTAACATCTAATTCAATGCAAACCACCGAATTAAAAATGACCCCCCTTTCCACTCACACATTCTCTCCAGGTCATATTCAGCTTTCCAGCCCAGCTCTTTTTCTGCCAGACTGGGATCTGCATAGCAAGAGGACACATCCCCACTCCGCCGAGGAGCAATCTGATAGGCAATCTTGACACCAGAGAGAAATAACAGCACTAGAGATCATCGACACCAGACGTATTTACATCAGCACGTCAAAAGTCAATTTCACAAGATAAACTGAGGTGAGGCTAACCAAATAATATTCTGACATAACTATTTTCAGCACTACAGCAGAGAAAGATAATATTCTGTTTCTATATTTATGTACATTTATATATTAGCCTAAAATCAGACCCTCACCGTTCGACCTGAGGCCTTTTCCATGGCTTTCACCATCTCTAGCACTGAGTAGCCCGTACCCGTGCCCAGATTATAAGCCTACACGGAGATCAATCAATCAATCAATCAATCAATCAATCAACCGTGTATCTTGACCAAATAAGAGAAATAAGCAAAAAAGATAAAAGATGCAGGAAAGATTATATTGAAAGAATATTATACCTTACATCCACAGCTGTCCTTCAGTTTTCTGAGCGCAGCTATGTGTCCCTTTGCTAAGTCCACCACATGGATGTAGTCTCTCACACCTACACAAACATTTCATGTTGAAACCATTGATAATGAATTTTAAACTTTAATCTTATACTTTTTTAGTAGCTTTTGTCACCTGTTCCATCAGGTGTGTTGTAGTCATTTCCAAACACACTGAGATGTTTTCTTCTACCAACAAGAACCTGCCACAGAGTAAAAATCAACAGCTATGGCAAAGCATCACACACAAGGCTCTCCTGAGCCCTTATTGGTTGGGCTGGTTACCTGAGCAACGTAAGGCAGAAGGTTGTTTGGAATTCCTTGTGGATCCTCTCCGATCTGTCCTGAGATGTGAGCACCAATGGGATTAAAGTATCTGAGCAGCACAGCATTCCAGTCCTGCAAGACATTTGATCAGTCTTAGACCTGCCACACAGACTCAAAGACACACCCACAAAGTGTCATATCAGAGGGGGCAAGCTACCTTCTCTGCTGTGCACTGGTCCCTGATCATTTCCTCTATGAAGTACTTGGTCTTGCCGTAGGGGTTCGTGCAGCCACCTGTCGGGTGCTGCTCATCAATGGGGAGTTTCTGGGGATCTCCATAGACAGTAGCCGAGCTGCTAAAGACGATGTTACGCACCCCGTGAGTCTGCATAGCCTGGTTTATACACATACATACACATAGACCACATGCAATTAAATATACCATCAGAGAGCCAAGCATGAGATAGAGATATGGATGGATAGACAGATAGGCAGATGGATAGATAGACAGACAGGTATTTTATTAATCCCTTGTGGGGAAGTTAGTATTAACACAAGTACTGAATTTGCATGTGTACATTTAAGCATTCAGTTGTGACTCAGGGAAAAAATTGATTTAAACAGTACAAACATGGATGCTGCACGCATAACAATGACCCACGCGTGAAGACAGTTCATGCACACATGCAGCTAGGCAAGCACTGATCGTTTACAGTACAGACAGACGTCTTACCTGCAGCAGATTGATGGTTCCAGTGAGATTGACTCTGTAGTATCGTAACGGCTGTTCTACTGATTCGCCCACAGCTTTCAGTCCAGCAAAGTGCATTACCGCATAAAACGAGTGCTAGAAACACAGAGCACAGACATTACCTTCTTTTAACCAGAAGAGGACACTGTTACACAGAAATTGACTAAGATGGTTTAAGAAACGAGTACACAACGTCATTAATGGATATCAAGTATGTATTCGTTTTAACCTTTTTAAATATTTTCTCCACACCGGGTTTATCCAGAAGGTCCAGTTCCTGGAAGTCAATCTGAGTGTCAAGAAACTTCTCTATCCTCCGGAGACTCTCAGGAACATCACCCTCTTCTCAGCCAAACACCCCCCCAAAAAACGCAACAGACATTATTACGCGACTCTCTGCAATGCTTGCTTCTGATTGGTCAATCAGTGATCAAATATTTATTAGGTTTAGTTACTCATACTGTCTATTGCGTTGCTCAACAAATACCAAAGATAGGCCATTTAATGGCTCACTGGGTGTGCCATGATATTTTTGAGGGCACTTTGTAATACAACGTAATTTATTGACGTTGTATTCAGGATATCAGTAGATCCCTTGTTAGTGTGATTTCCTAAAATCTCTGTTTACCTCTGACTGCATTGCTGAAGTTATCGACAACCACAGGGTGATAACCAGCCTCAATGAGCTCCACAACACAGTGGCTGCCAATGTATCCGCCCCCTCCTGTCACCAGTATCTTCTGACGCATGGTTAGACCTTATAATTACAGAAACACACACAATAGCTCTAGTGAACAGGCAGACTGGATTGTTGTTGTCTGGTATGAGGGTGTGTCCTGCCCTCACTCTTAAAATGAACTACGTGGCTCCAGACCCTTCACCTGCGGTATCCTGTCCCACACAAGACACGAATGACATCTTTTACTAGCGACGTGATTTACCTGTGGCGCACGACAGCACAAAACTCAGATCCCGATGCTTTTAAACAATGAATCACACGGAAGAAAGCGAAAGTATTTTCTAAGAGATCAGATCATCTTAGATTTCATTCAATAATTGCGTAAATATTATGTTGCTAAATTAAGAACCGATTAGTATGCTTAAAAGTCACAATCAAATCGCTTTTAGACTACTTTAAAACTAAATACAGTTTAAAAGTCACATGCCTGGACTTTTAAGTAAGTAAGATATCATAAGTAAGATATCACCAGCCACAATATTAAAACAAACCCAACCTACAGCGTACACGCAGATCTACTCACCTCGTTGATTAACGCAGATCAATAAAGGTTATTGGGGAACCCACGGGTGACAGGTCGTAAGGTGACAGACAGGTAGAGTTCACTGGGCTTTAAGGATCTGATGGGTTTATTCATTCTCGCTTCCTGGTTTCATGAACACGTAGAAGAGCGTGAAGCAGCTGCTATACGTCCTGCGTTACTAGCAAAGAAAAGTCTTTCTAATTTGTCTGTCGCTCAAATATTTTGTTCATAACGTGTAAATATTTTGTGCCTTCTCTGTTAGACTTAAACTGATTGTCACGCAGAAGTATGTAAAAATATGTTATTAAATATAATATATGCAGAAACAGTGAAAACAGAAAGTACGACGTCAATTCCTTATCTAGCGTACGCAAAGACTTTTATTATGAAAGCGTACTTCCTACGTTGCGCACACATCTTTAATTCAGAAGTGCCTGTCAAATTACAGAAACAACGGTCGTATGTAAACCATGCCTACAGGTTAGTTTTTATTTGGTTATTTAAGATCAGGGCGGATTTTACGACCACGTCTCTACCCCTGGTAACTGTAATGAATTGCAGTTTAACAGTGACAGAGAAAACAAAATATTTTGTGATTTATTCATTTATTTGTACTGTCCAAAAATGTATTTGATACTGGTTAATTGCCCCTTTCACCAATTCTTATCTTAGTTTAACTTAGATGCCATAATTATTAATTTGTTTAATAGGCAAACGATTCTGCTATAAAGACCAGCATTATTCTCCATGGTGTTCTGGTTTGTGCTGGTTAGGAACTGGTCATAGTTGGTAAAGCTTGTTAATCTGGTTGACCAAGGAAGTCTTGCTAGCTAAGATAAGGTTAATAAAGAAAGATGTTTTATATCTGTGGAACATAATGGATGAGTCTTTAGCCTACTAAAGAAGTTTGTCCCAGTCTAGATGCTGATAAGACAAAAATGACACGCACGTCAGTGATAGGGACATTAGCAAAACAGTATAAACAGAAATATTTATCAATACTGGTTTGTCCTTCTTTTGCTTTATTATCATTCGGTGTAAAATCAGTGAGTGATAAACATGCTCATGAAACTCTTTGGTGTTGGAAGTATCGCGTGAAGAGGCTTGAGGGCTCGAAGAAAATAAAACAGAAAATTACAGCTGCTGAATGAATCCATTTTGCGTTACTTTCTCAAAAGTGATTGTGTTCACAGTGAGACTCTACAATGTGCTTTGATCACAGAAAATAACGCATGGCACAAATACAGGAGTACACATTTCTGATGGAGGGTTTCAAGTCTGATCATAGCCTACGAAGAATCTGAGGAGCAGGAGATCCCAAGGAGGTCCACAATACCTGGAGAAAGCTATCTGACAGCATACCAATTTATCTTAATCTCACCAATCACCCAGCAGAAGTATGCAACCTGCTGGCAGCCATCTTGGATCATGGGCACTCACCTGAGTCGTAAATGTGACTCATCAATCTGGAGCTGCAGGAAATGACATCATGACAATGTTGATTTACTGATGGCACCATAAAAAAACATGCACAGTCCTCAAGGCCTTTACTAGTGACTGCCTTGAGCTGTAAGATAAAAGGCAGCAGACAGGCAAAATGTTCAACTGAAGTATTTGCTGTTTAAATGTTGTCTGCAAAAAAGTGATAGCAAAAACCATTGTTTATTTAATGGGTGTCAATGGGGGAACAGTTTTCCCCAAAGATGGGTGTAGTTACAGCATCTACCAGCAGGGGCTGACTGACCCTGACCTCTTAGGAGACGCTGACCCTGCAATTCCACATAAGAACCAACAGAGGGCAGACAAACGCAACAACGACTGTCAAACATCTGGGTAAGGACACTGGGCACTCCTTCACACACCGGTCAGCCTTCAGCAGCTAGCCTAGAGTCTCATACTTCTTTGCTGTTAAAAAAATCTGATCCCAGACCAGCTGCTAAAGAAGCAGAAGGCGATAATGAGGCGCAGGCTGGGTGATGTTCTTCTCTCTGAGGGCATGTTTGTCTTGTTTCTCTTGAGGAATTTTGAGAGCATTCATGATCACTGCATATATGATCGAGACGTCTATATTTTCAGAGTGTCACATCTCAAAATGGCGATAGATACTCTCCACATATTCCAAAACTCTGTGCCAGTCCGGTGCATCGTCTCTCAGGATCTCCTCCACTGTCTGAGGAACAACAGGAACATATTAGTACAAAATGAACAACCAGGAGAAAGCATGCTCAAGATATTAATGTTTATGTTCATTTCTGAGTCATAACCAGTCATGTTTAAGTCATATCCAACAAATCAAGTCTGAATTATCATGTCATCATGTTTGTATCATTTGCATGTATCATTTTTGTCATGTTTGTATCATTTCCAAATCCAATTGCTCATGTCTAAAATCTTATGTCTAGCCAATCATGTTGAATACATTTTCATATGTGGCCAGTCATGTTTTTCATTCTCCTGCCTAGCATATTCTTTAATCATGTACAGACAATCTGACATAATGTTTTACTCTATATAGCTAGAAGTAATACATGATTAATCAGGTTATTAGTTTGGTGGCTGAATCAGGATGTGGTAATTACAGGACTCTTTGGTTAGTTAAATAAATTACAACCGCTCAGAAAAGACCACCTACCAGTGACGTAGAGATTCCAAAACTTTCTCCAGTTCGGAATGCCAGAGCAAGGTTGTCTTTCTATAAATAAAAACATCAACACAACATAACCCTTCCTGTGTTTATATTTGTGTGCAAGCACGTGAATGAAGTGCTGTGTCTGTCTGTGTATTACCTTGTTCTCTGGACTGAGTGTGTTGTATGGTATATGAGAGGGGAGGTAACTGTGGTAAATTGCACAGAAGGCCAAACCATCAACCCAGCTACTGCTGAAATTAGTGATCTCTATATTCTGAAAGACAGACAGGAAAGAAAGAAACATAATCCAACACAAATACTGCTCAGATATGAATCTTTATCTAAAGTGACTCAGGTCCTGACAGAGGCTGTCATCCATGAGGTTCTACATATTCTCCAGCCCTTGTTGCACGTTTGTTTATGTTATATTGTAGCTAATCAGATTATGCTGTTAGCTACAAATAAAGAGCCTCAGCTTTGGGCTGCATTTCTCAAAAGCACCATAAGCGTAAATATATCGCTTAGCACCCTGAATTTAGGCTTAGGTGATGTGCTACCACACATTTGATCATAATTTCTCAAATGTTCCCCCAAACTCGTGTCTGACAGCGTAGGAGATGCTAAAAGAATCAGAACAAGCTTTATTTCCAGGTATATTTACACATACGAGGAATTTGTTTTAGTGACAAAAGCTCTACAGTGCAACAGAATGACAGTGACAAGAGCCTTGTCACACAGGTTATAAAAAGAATAATATACAAATATACAGAATAGACAGTGTGCAAAATAGCAAAGACACAATATATAATATAGACATTCAAATATGAACAGGTATGATGTGTTTGTACAGGTATCATGATATGATGTACAGGTATGATGAAGATCAGAGCAGCTATTTGTCAGCTATTTATTTAAGTGATATGTTCTCTTAAGTACCTTGTATCCATGAGTTCTTGCCTGGCACCAGCGAAGCAGAGAGTTCCGCTTGGAGCCACCATGAAGCCTCAACAGCCTGAGTCCTGATGAGTCCCGAGTCTTGTTTGCCACATCTAGAGCAGAAGATGTAGCTGTTTTCAGGACTGAATTTTCCTCTTTGTTATCTAGAGGACAAACATAAGCAGAGATGAACATATAGATTAAACATTTGAGTCTGTATGAACTTTGTATGCTAGTCAAGACAAAACACTATGAAATCCTATCAACAAACATTATGCAATACACTGATGTTTACACACCTTTGATGGAACAGATTTTGTTGCTTTGTTGGTTTGAACTGCAATCTGAACTTTGAGTCTTACCCTGAGGAGAAAAAAAACATTACCTTTAATAAAATGAAAATTAAAATGAAGACCAGTATTGTTTTGTAGCTGTTACATATTTCAGATGCATTAATAATACCTTATTATATTAAAAGCAAAATGATTGAGAATGGAAACAGAAGGAATATTTTGACGACACTCACAGAATCTGTTGTCACGGTGACAGAATGCTGGGAGGTACCATTTACAACAACAGCAGGACAATCTGTGGGCAGTCTGCAGAGACTCCTGCAAAATGATGGAATGATTCGTGAATGTAATGCCACACTGTCTTGTTAACAGCCCGGGGGCTGAAAACAGCAAATCATTCGGAATCACTAAACAATGTTCTACTTCCGACCAATCAGATATGCTTGCAGTATTCATCGCTGAACTGTGCTCTAATTTCTCAATGGACTGAACCTTCCACATTTACCATCCGGGATTATACCACCATTAACCAAATATACTAAAACAATCCAATGCCTAGAAACCAATTCAATTTATTTCATTGTCAATTCAAAACTCACACTGAGGCTTGGGGTCATACTCACCTTGACCTTTGTGTACTACGAGAGATATTTGTTTCTCTTTTTCCTTTCATCTCATCTGTCCACAGTTGCTCCTCTCTACATTTCCCAGCAGCTGCAATGTCCTTCCCATATCTCCCCACCCTTCCCATATCACCCCTTGTCTCTGGGCCCCTGAGGGGTTGTGCCCCCTGGTGGTTCCCTGTGACCAGTTTCATTTTCTGTCTGTTCTGCTCAAGCTTGAGACTCTCCAATTGACGTTCAAGCTCTGTTTTGCCCTGCAGAGCATCGGTTAGCTGCCGTTCCCAGTCCTGCCGAGCCGCGTGTAGAACGCTCAGCTCTTCCTCTGCCTCCGCCCTCAGTCTATCTGAAACCACTAGCGCCACCTTCAGGTCAGCCTGAAATTGCTTCCACTCCTCACGTTCTGCCTATAGAAGAAAATGAGACAAGGATAGAGAAAGCAATGTAATGGAGTGTGATGACAGGCTTTTGTACTAGTTATGCTATTTATGTATTTACATGGTAAACACATCAGTCAATGTGTAGTATAATTAAGTATATATACTCAATTACAATATATACAGAAAACGTTGTGCAGGAGAGCCTGTGAAAGCAGAGCGGTAGGCAGGGCCTATGAATGTTTTCCTGTTGAGTGTATAGAGTCATAACGCAGCAACAACCCTATGAGGTCAGGGGCTCTGAATCTCACCACTGTGGTGATCTCAGTTAGCGCTTGTGATTCACAGCTGTATTTACTTATAGGTGTGACTCTCAAATTGTCTGTACATACACCAGCAGACAGAAGCGAATCAAATCATGTTCATGTGGAAAGGTCACCTGAATCGATCCTGTAAACATACAAAAGGCGCGAGCAGCAGCTGGGATCATTACAACACATACAAAGATCGTTCTCCACCACAGGATGGTGGTGAGGAACCACCATGGAAAGCTGGACAATAAGACATGAGAACAGCTGGAAGACTGAACCAGAGTGGGAGGAGAGAGCGCAGGAAGGGCTGAGAGCAAAACATGGCCCCTTTTCATCACTCTAAAAGCTCCAGACCCCGGCTGGAGTCGATTATAACAAGAACACACAACACTGTACTTACTTTCCCCTTCTGGGATACACATAAGAAGTCTGCTGGTGAAACAGAGTAGGAGAATTAGTGAGGTTACCAGCATCCAATGCTGGAAACCACCATCTAAATCACAACACAATGGGATGGTGCTGGTATTTTCAACAAGGCTGTGTTGGAGGAGTTTTCTTATGATGTAAAGACGACGCAAAAGTTATTAGCTTATTTAAATCCTGAAACATTTGTCTTGGCAGGTGCTCAGATTCGTGCTCAGGTAATTCACATTTATAAAGCACTTCATATTTCTGATGAATAAGGACTGAGTTAAGCCGTAACAGCATTAACACATTTTGGCAATCAGCCAGACTTGTTAAAGTCATTAAAATTCTGTCTCTTTTCTGTTCACACTTAAAGCTTTTCCAGGCATCCTTAGAGGACAGCATATGACCCCACCTCCCTCCCTCTCCCTCTCTCTCTCTGGATAGTGCTGATGTTTTAGACATCAGCTCATTGGCTCAGTGGGAATTCTATGGAAGTACCACACCCATCTCAGATGATAAGAAGCTGTTGCTCTGTTCCGAGCTTTGGAAACTTTGTGCATGTGTGTGGGTGACTCTCTCTCTCTCTCTCTCTTTCATCCTGCTCGACAACCCCTCACACACTTTTCAACGTACACACGCTACACAATAACTACACCCTGTTGCACACACAGAAAAGTGAACACACTGTCACGGACTTGTGCGTCTGACACAATAGCCTAACACACTGTGTTAAGCTTTTTCAGCCAAACCCAAAGTGTGTGACTCTTACATTCATCACTGTACATCTGGAACTGATCAATGAGATACTTACATTTACGCTCATGTAAAAGTAAAACAAAGCTATGAATGGAGCGACCCACCATCACACACACACACACACACAACATATTTATCTAGTGCTGTCCGCATTTTCAGTGGCTCTTTCGCAATGTCCTGCATTCACTTCCATTCATATGCATGCAAATGCGGAGGGAAGGAAATACAAGCATATACAAGGACATTTGCCAATATTTGTGTCAGGGTCCAAAGAAATTCCTGGTTTGTCTGCATCTTTAAAAAGAACACACAAACACACACAACACAACGTCACACACTGTGCTGTCCGGTCACTCAGATGTCATAGACTGACTTCTGTCAAACTAGCCAAACAATAAAGTGTTGTCCATGAAAGAGCTGTACTGAATTCCCCACATCCCCCTCACTTTCTCTCTCTCTCAATATCTCCCTGTCCCTCCCTGTTTCCATCTGTGTTCTCATCACAGCCCCTTCTTTACGCCCCTTGTTCCATTGTTTCAATATTGCCATACAGTAACTTATTATATAAGTACATGTTAACTATATACCTGTATAAATACACCTTTTCTTCAAGTATCTCTTTGGGAATAATTCATTCATTTTTTCATTTATTCCCCTTATGGAACTCACTGGTAAAATATATATACAGTACAACAGGGACTATAACGGGACAAAAGCACCAAAATAGGATGGACAAAAAATAGTGAGTTGAACGGAGAACCAGTTAGTGAACATTTCATGAATGAATCATTCAGACTGGTTTTGTGAATCACATCAACCAATTCATTGACAATATGCGACTTAATAATGACTTAATACTGACTTAAGTCCCACATTCATTGTAATTGCACTGAAAAGAGTGAATAGTACATTCTTATAGATGTCTTTTTTTGTATTTAAACATCTGTTTTCAGAGATCTGTGCAGGGTTTTAAGAAAAGTCTAAGAAACCTCTTGAGATTGCACAACTGCTACAATGTTTGTGTTTTTGCTTTCCTTTTCTGCCCCTCTTTGCATCCATCTCTCTCTTACTCTGCTCTTTCCTGTCTAAAAACTGAGATTTCCAAGATTACTTGAGAATACCAGATTAGGCCCATGTTAGCAGAACCACACAAACACGCGCAGACACAACAACCACGTCCGTTCCTCTGCTAAAACAGGAAAGGAGTCATTTGTAGGACTGGGTGTCCCATAAGCTTTTACTGAAGCTGTCAGGCTGTTATCAGTCCCACCCTGACCTGCACCTCTGGGAACAATGTGACTTCCTGTTTCATTTTTCTATGTCATCAAAAGAGGGAATTTTTGAAACCAGAGTGTCAAGCAGAAGCTGCTCTGCTTAGTCTTGAGTCACATTGAGTCACATCTACATCAACATATCATTCCAGCTAACACGTTTAGTTTGTAAGAATGTTTCTCTAACACTTCCATTAGGTAACAAAAACGTGACGTTCTTGGAACGTTCAAAACATCCAGTTTTCTAGATGTTGTATTAACATTATTGCTTGGTTATAAGAACATTATTTAAACTGTTTAAATTCTGTAATGTTTTTAAAAGGTTCCACTAACAACTTAAGAATGAAGTTTTTGATATATTACTGATATATTGATGTAATAAAATTACTGCAGGAACTGTTTTGATAACGTTAGGACGATAAGACCTTTGAGAGAAGGTTGAGAGAACGTTAGCCAATGTTCTGAGAACGTTTCTTGTCAGCTGGGACGTCAATAATACCTAATGATACTGCTTACTGATCATTAATGATACTGACTAAAATGTCACTGTAAATGTTAAAATATGTAAAGATGTATTTTGCTACATCTCTTGTGTTGAGTGTTTGGTGAGAAATGTCTGATATGAAGTTTGATTCACCTGAATCTTGTCTTTACAGCTTCTCAGTTCTTCCTTCATCTTCTCCCTATCCACCAGAAAACACTGCAACAGATCTGACAAACATACATAAATGTGATTGGTGCATTCTTATACTATTTAAATGATGTGCAAGTTTTGGTCATGGCTCATCCAATCAGATTTTAGAGTCTGTTTTAAATAAACATGATGTACATTATCTGATATGTACAGAATACTGTATATACATACAAGCAAAACAATGGATTGGTATTATGAACGCACCACTCCCTAAATTTGTGCTTTGTATTAATTTGCATAAAGGTGTGATAGCGTTATTTAATTAACACTGATATGACAGTACTGCTGTTGTTGACCATCACTCACCATTCAGTGTGTATGTTGACTCCTCAATGTTGTTAAGGCCCAGCGTTGTGAAACACTCCTGCAGTAGTTTGGTATCTACATCAGCTGTGTCCACTGTTGTGTCGGCCTTCACACACACACCTGAGAACTGAGGTATTTGCCCAGGTACCTGTGTCAATTTAAGTACCTCCTCTGGAACATGATTGGTGGTCTCTGTGCAGCAGTCCCCCGGCGGCTCATTCTGATTGGTGGAGATCAGTGGTGGACCGAGAGTCTCTTGTGCCAGCTCAGGGATGGTGGTTTTTGTTCCAGCCCTAGAGAGGCTGCTGGAAATGGACACTAATGGGCTGGTTGGTGACCATGTGGTAGATGTGAGAGGATAAGACGGAGTGGGAAATCTTTCATAAGGCTCCACAGTGGTGCCTGCAGAGAGACAGAGGTGAAGGTTTCACAACACATTTCTTGACGCGATGCTCAAAACCTGGTTTAAATGCATGGCTGGAATTTTCTTTCCCCACCCGGAAGAATTGAAATACCAACACAACAAAAATAATGTTGATCTTAACTGGCGAACAGATTTTAAAACATTACTCAAAATTTAGGTGAGGCTTTAAACAAGAATAAACAGGAACGTGTGTGAGCTGCCAGTTACCTGAAGATACATGACGTTCCTTCCCAGAGTTATTCCCCATCTTTCCAAAGAGTAGATCTTTTTATTTACTCTGGAGGATAAGTAAAAAAGTAAGAGAATTTTGTTTCTGTATCACCCCTTGTCCATCTCTTTATCATACGTTCAAGTCACAATGTGCTTGCAAAACGTAACGTTAAAAGAATATACCATATGAGAGATAAATATATATCTTATATTTTCATAGATAACGATATGAGAATACGCTTTAAGAGTTCAGGGTCCAATTTACAAGGCCTCTGCGCTTACAGAGATTCATGAAGTTTCATAATGAGATTCATAAAGTGCTCCACACGATTTGGATGAGTTTGTGGTCAAGTTTGCCTAGAAATGCAAAACGCCTGCATACAGCGGTCAAGCACACGATCTCTATACAATTCTGTCCATTTCAAAAAGCAAACAGATTACATGAGAGTATACAAGGAGAAAGTAACTCGAGGCGTCGAATTAAATCTAAAATATTTTCAAAGTTATTTGGAAATTAGATACGCAATTTTTTATGTCGCGGGATATAATGATTATTCCTGAGTACTTTCGGTTACCAAAACACCAAAATGTCTGTCAGCATACTCTATATTTCTATATTCATAATCGCATAAAGCAAGAAGGTCGGTGATGATTTGAAACAATACGGTAGATCAAGGCCATAAAAACGTGTATCAAAGAATGATATTTAAGTAATTATGGCAGCATTAAACCGGGAGCGTACGAACAGAGAGCATCATGTTTCGGTAAAGATATAGAAGATTATGATTATTATTATTATACAAATAGTCTAAAACAATAATATTGAATCGTCATTGTGGATTACAAACCTTTTGATGGTCTTATGTCGCCGGGGTTGAGTATTAAGTTTTACATGTTGTTTGCTGGCGGAGTCGCGCCTCTTCACGGGACGGGAGCGGATCCAGTGCGGATCCTGTGCACACTTCAGGATGTGGGTATTAAATCCAGTTAAAAACTGTCCTTTTGCCCCCTCACGAGGACTGAACTGAAGTTGCTGTAAATCTAATTTAGCATCTTTTCATTCCCTTCGCTTTATGAATGAGTGGACACAGTGTGAACACTCTTTAAATGACCCAGTCGCTTTCCTTACATGAAGTTTGCGCTGCTTCCATACGTCACGCGTGAACACACCCCTCTCATTAACATAATCATTATTATATTAAGGATAGTGGATCTTATTTTGTATCTTAACCAACATACTCTCTGGGTTTACCTTAACCTAATATTTACCCTGATTATAATATCAAGATTAACCCAGACACATGTTGGTCAGATTTAATTGAGGTAAGTAGTCAAACAACCGAAATGAGTTTTTTGGAAAAGTAAATCTAACACATATTGGTGCATTGTCTTGTTTACATTGTTTAAACTGTTGTCCGACCGTTTAATAAATAAGCATAGCAGAATAATAAACTGTAATATTTGTATGCGGCTTCATTCTGTGTTTTTTATACAATTCTATAATTAAACTGCATTTTATTCTATGCAAATGAGATTGCTCAACTTTCATTGGCTATTGGCTTGTTTAAAATCTCTTTATACTTATATCAGTAACAAGCCCTTGACTTGTAAAAAGACAAAAGACATTCAGTGCACTGTGAGTGAATTAGGTTAGGCTACCTGCCAGTGTGCCAGTAAATACACAGCCAGTCATCAGAGTGTCATTCATCAACACACAATTGATGGAACTTGTATTAAATGCTTTCCACAGTACATGAGCCTGACTCAGCATTCACATTGTCACTGTATCAGTGATAGCATCCAGATGTGACCGTATAAGACCGACGCACCCGTATATTTATACAGATTTAAACATGTAAATGATGTTAACAAGGACTTGGGCAAAATCTATGACCACAGCATTAAATTAACACAGATATGCAGGTCTTATAGACAAATAAACCACTTTTATTCAGAACAAACTGCTTTGACCTTTCTTTCAAAAAGGCACTTTCCAATTCATTACAGATATATTACTGTGTGTAACAATAATCATTTGGACTGTATTTTAACCCAGTCTTTCACAGCGAGACCTCACAGGTCCTCTGTACACTGTACCCCTATAAGATAAACCAGTCTGAAACCTGATGCTCAAACACACACATTAAAAAGCACATATCCAGGAATTCAGAGCAGTGACAGTTTTGCAAAAGTCTTTTTGCTGCCGTGCTCACCAACTGTTGGGTGTCACCCATGTGTTTGATTAGACATCCTCTCTGTCCGTTTTAAAAGATGCTATAGCAGCATTGGCCAAACCCAAACCGGCCCGCCCTGGCTGGCTATCTATAATCTCGCCAGCAGCATCGGGCCTGGACGTCCACTGCAGAATTCCTGTGGAGGGTCGATGGTGAAGTGTGAGTTGGTGAGAACTGTACCCTGACATTGCCATGCCCAGCACACCCAGAAGGACAGCCATCCTCGGCACCACATGATCACGAGCGCTGTGGGTCACGCTACATGTCTGAAAGAAAGTGGAGATACATGAATACATTGTAGGAGATGATGCAGGAGGATCTGACCTACCTTACAGTCAAAGATCAAGCAACAATGAAAATTCCAATCAGTCATAATGGTAATACAGGTTTGGAATATCATACAGGTGAGTAAATAATGACATAATTTTACTTTTCTGGGTAACCTTTTAACTGGCAGGACATCCAAATTGACACGTTTAATTAGCATTTTCATAATTACCTTATCGTGCATGACTCGTTGCCAGTCAGCTGTTACACATTACAGTAATGACCCAATACAGCACACTGCACTAAATCATAATAATTCTTGACTTTAAATGGATCTTAATTACAGATCGTTTGTAATTTAAAGGCTTATGGTTTAATTCAAGATAATAACAATTGAAGAAAACACAAATCATCGTGTCATTTTGTAAGCTATCTAGAAATATCCATCATATTTACACAGATACTTTTTCTCACCTGCAAACTGCGGATGTATTTTGAAGTTGGACGTGGGAGGCCAAACAACATTGTGGGTGTCTTCAAGTTGTCACTCTGTCGCTAGGCCTCAAATCTGTGTGCAGGCTAACCCCCTGACGTATCTGACAGACAGAAGCTTCACACGGGACAGAGTTCAACTGGGTAAGACTGCGCGTCTATCACTGTCTCGCTGTGGGTAGCGCTTATATAGACAGCTTAGCGTGTCTGTCTCTCCCTCTCAATGGGATTACTTAAAGAAGCCAGCATGCACTTGGACACAGTAACCATGACGATAAAGGCTGCAGTGATAGGTGTGGAGGTAAGTTACCCTAAAGGATGATGTTCTTAGCTCTGTGCTGGACAAGTTGTATAAGCCTTATGACACGGGTCAGAGACGGCCTGTTTTTCAGAACGCAGATCTAAATTCAGTCTAAAAAGCCTGAATGATTACCATTTTCATACCAACGTCAAGGTTTTATGTGGTACATGCAAAATAAAGGTGTTTATTTGTGGGCGAGACATAATTTAAGTTGATTCACCTGTCTGAAGCAGGTGACAACAAACTATTCTAGAACTAGAAGCTGCGTAATGTTTTATGTGTCTGTGAGGTGACTGTGGAATCTCGTCCTTTTTGAGAATGTGTTAAATAGACCTCGTTCGGTGCCAAATCATTTATTTGTTCAAATGAATCCTTCAATTTAATCTTTCAATTTAATAAACTTTTATTGCCCCAGGTTCTTTGAGGGAGTGGATTATCTTTTAAATGAATACTAAGTCCCGATTCATAAATGGTGAAATAAATCAATAATTAATCTGCAATGAGCTCTCAGTCCCATTAGATGCTACATTCAGTGACAAAAGCTGCTTCCAGATTAGCAGTCCCATGTTTTTATTATGTTCTTTTCAGATGTTCAGCCGCATCACACCTGCTGGCATCAGCCACACACACCAGCTGCTGTAATGTTTTCACAAAGATCGTCTCTGTGCGAAACAGCAGGGCTATTATTTCTGAACACTGTAAACTTAATGAGAGGCAATACTAAAACACTTTCTGTATGAGGCAACCCAGATTCGCGTGCTCCTGTTAAGGCCGTCTGGGTTTATGTTGTGAGTCGCTTTGTACATCTCTGAATAGCACAAACGCACACACAGGAAAGTCTGCAGACGGAGGTGGGGCTAAACTTACCATTCCGTGATGTCACAGGATAAACCGTTGGAGTGTTTTCAATAGATTAGAAGGTGGTGAATGTACACTGTGACTGTAATGATTGCAACTGGTATCAAATAGGGGTGTCACAATAAAACCATGATTACAGATACAGTGATAATACTACACACACGATAATATCACGAATAATTTAGCTTCAGTATGTAATGGACACTCCAACACAGTAGGTGGTGCTATTGCACACAATGGTTACTTCCTCTCTGCCTCCCTATGCTCATATTTTAAATGTGACTCTGTGGTAATAGTTGCCATAAATTATTTTGCCCATGATAACAGTGTCGTGAAAATCTGATACCGTGACAGCCCTACAATCAAACAATCGTTGAAAACAAGCACACAATATTTTCTTTCAGGAACGTAAAAAAACCTTTAATCATTATTTTTACAGTTGAACTCGGACATGTTTATCCAGTTAAACTGAACTAACCAGTGTTATCACTGATCACCTCTGTACCCAAGAGTTTTCCAAAACACTGACTAATGAAAATAACTTGTAAATGTGATGTGGTTTGGGAAAAGGATGGTCTTAATAAGCAGTCCAGTGTGCTAGAGCCCAAATGTCAGAATTCAAACATGGTCTGGGATCAGTGAGGAGCTCATGACATTTTAAAGAGGAGATAATTAGGTGCTAAGAGACTAAACCACAGACTCCTCATAATGAGTTGCGGATGACCGGTGATCCGGCATTACGGTCGCTAACAATATTCTAGTGTTTGTCTTTTAAAAACATATTTCCGGCACACGAAACTGCCTTGTGAAGACAGAAGAGCAACAGAAAACTTGTGTAAAAATACCTTAGTAACAGGCAATCATTATGTATCATTCTGAGTTTTGGTTTTAAAGAAACCTGAAAATGTCACTTCAGCTGATTGATCAGAATCTTTCAGTTTATTGTATTCCTTAATTATAAATTTGAACAACTACAGTCTCAGAATCAGCAGGTCTGTCTGGGTGATTACATACACCCTGCTGGATGTTCACAGTTGGCTTTCCTCTCAGGAGCTGAATTTATAGGCGTCATGGCGTCTCTCTCTGGATGGGGAGAATCTCTGAAAGCCAGTATTTAATAAGTGTACAGACCACCGAAATCTCATCTGTAAAACAAGAAAGATGGTCAGAAATATTTCCCAGTCGAATTCGTTGCAATTTTGTTGTGTGTAAAATTCAGTGTTGTGTGGTTGTCACGGAGACAGACAGTCTGTTTAAACGCCACTATGGACACCTGCGGTGCATGTCCTGAATCTGCTGGATGCTCGTAGTGCCTCAATAAAACTCTAATCATCTTATTACGGTCCAATCTGACTTGACAACATACACGCAAAGTCATGCTAGCACAATCACTTATAATGAGACACTTATTTTTAAAGCAGGAAAGGTTTATTGTGTATGTAATGCCAGATGTCTAGTGCATGCAATGTGTTCTGCAAAGCATTCTTTCACTATATATGTACATATGTATAGACTTCTCATACTTCATATATATAGTCTATATATAGTGCTATGTTACATATATATTATATACTGTATATATATATATATATATATATACCTATTCTAACAGGTTTGGCAATTCCTGTAAATCCAGTAAATATTCTCAAATGCTACACAATATAATGAATCTATGGAGAACCATTTGCATGTGTGCTTTCAGTTTTGTTGCATCAGATGGGGAGGGCCTTTTCTATTCTGAAATGGCAATGCTCCTGTGTACAAGTGAGTTAAAAAACAAACAGATCAGAGCCCCTAATGTTCTCACCCATATTACTGGAATAGCCAAACCTGTTAATGAGGCTATCCAGATATTTTTGGTCCTACAGGATATGCATACCTGTATATCAAAGTGAGCACAGCATAAAGCTCAAGGTAAATGTGGGACTTTAATAGACTGGACTATAAAAGCATGCTTGTAAGACAATCAGACAGGAGTTGCTCATGCAGCAACACTCACCTTCAGGCAGTGTGCTTGTGTCTCTGAACTCTTGCAGCTGTAATTTTAACTGCTCCTCATTCTTGACCAGCAGAGTCTTGAGTCCGCAGAGTTTGGAGATCTCAGCAGGGGGCAGCGTCTCCCCTGAGAGACGAGAGAACAGAGAGTCCACTGCAGAGAGGGAGAGAGGGGGTTCACTTTTTGCACGCGAGCCTGCATGGAGATAGATGAGAAGAAATGAGGCGTATACAGTACTGTGAAACAGTTTTATAATATTAGCTTTTCTTTAGTTTCATTTTTGTATTGTTGATTACATTAAAAAATACCCCTGGTCTGATTTTGCTTATATACGAATAACATATGAGAACGCTTACGGTCAGATAGATGGATTTCCTGTATGTTTCGGAGGAAGTCCAGCACCTCTTCTGAACGCCCCTCTCCTCCTTCATCGCTGTGTTTGTAAGTGAATTCAAGAGCTCTCGCACGAGGAACCAGCCCAAGAGCGAAGAGCTTCTCTTTGTGACGTTTCTTCTTCATCTTCCTCTTCCTGTTCTTGCTGAGTGGCTCTTTGCCCTCAGGGCTTTGTGAGCCTCCTGTGTTTCCTTCATCACTGGCAACACTGACATCTTTCTGGCTGTCCGCAGCACCCTCTGCTGGAGGGGTAGATATTTGACCTCCATCTTTAATTGCGGTTTTGGTAAATACCTTTCTCTTTCTCCTCCTCTTCCTCTTTGCATGTAACGTATGGTCATCTGTATCTGAAAGAGACAAAAATGGATCATTGGTGAGGAGGATGATGGACATTTAAACAGTTTAGGATTTTAAGTCCCAACAGGCACCAGGCTTCAAGACAGAGGTCTCCAACAAGGTCCTGTTTAGTGCAGCTCGAACCTTAATTAAGCACCTAAACCATCTAATCAAGGTCTTTAGACTGCTAGGTGTGTTGGAGGAGGTTGGAGCTAAACTCTAGTAGCTGCTAGTTGTGCTCTAGGAAATGCTTTGAAGTGGCTCATTTGAAACGTCCAAATAGGTTTATATGAATTCATTTCAACAACTGAATAAGATCCGTTAGTGTCTCATTACATTTACATTTATGCTCTTGGCAAACGATTTGAAGTAACAAAACAACCCACAGAAACACGCCGAACACATATTGTGTAAGAGGCAATTACTGGAGTGGACATCAAAGCACAGAACTCAAGATACTCACGTATTCTTTGGCCTTTCAACAGTTCCTCAGCGCCTCCGAACTACACAAACACGCTGTGTTGTGC
>JAZGTI010008034.1:0-20733 GCA_036877585.1 Botia kubotai
TTCTTTATAGGTACACTGTAATTACAGAAACTTACACCGTAAGTTCAGTGTACTTAAGCGGTTCTTTGCGGGTTGTAATCTAAAGCGTTACCGATTATTTTTGTGATTACAATGCCAAGCACAGACAAATTGAGCACAATAAGAGCAAAAAACATGATATTAAGAAAATAATGAGGGTTAAAGTGGAAAAATACTTAGTGGCCCTTTATGATGGAGACGTTACCCTAGTAAAGGGGAGAAAATCTGAATCTGTGTCTCCATCACCTTCATGTACAGTGTGTGTGTTTGTGTGTGTGTGCACATATGCATACGGGCATATGCAGGTCACCAAGCAGGACTGAGCAGAGAGTGTTGGGTTACATTCCTTCCATATGGGTGGAGGCCAGGCAGGTCACTCTTGGGTCAATCCCAGTAAACCGGGAAGATTTTCTTACCATCCTTATAAGTATCTTTGCATTATTAAGAGCACATATATTCTTCTATATTTTTGAATGTGATACTAGAGTCTATGGCTGCAGTTAAATTGTGGGCCTCACAAGCAGAACCTCCTCCTTGTTCTGTATTGGGTATAGTCTGTGTCAAAATTCCTCAGACTTTTGGAAATTCCCAAAGGTCTTTTCAGGGCAGGCTGGCCACAGTCTTCCAGGGGTACGCAGAGTTTGGCTGATCCCCGTGATTCTTCAGCTTTGGGAACGGGCCCTCGGGCTGACTCTGCCTACTTACACACACACCCATCTGTTTCCTTTCTGTTTTACACAGGACTGTAATACTTAAAAACATGCACCGTACAGACATCAGCCACTACTAAAGCACAAGTCTTACTACAGTACTGATAAAAATAAGACAATATGGGAATAACTACAATTCGTTTACAACAAAAAAGCAGAGGAAGCTTTATAATATCAGATTTACTCTATCTTATGTTTGGCACAAGCCAAGCAGAGAACATAACCTGATGAGCTCCATTCAGCTGTGATGTATGGTGTTGGCAGCAGCAAATCTTCAATCCAGGTCAATAATTTATTTGAGAATCGGTTGGCAGCAGATGCTGGAAGATGTGTAGTTACTTCAGAAGAATCTGCTGGTTCTCTGCAAGCTAGGTCACTCTAGATTCATTATACTCTAAATGACTTCAAACACAAATCAAAAAGCTACTCAGCTGTGGCTAAAGAATAAGGTGAGTGAATTGAATTGAACCCAACTTCTTTTTCCCAAAGTGAACAAATCATGTTTAAACCGCAGGAAAGAACAGGCAGATCTTGGCAGCACTAGTCTGGTTGACTGTAGTCCCTCAGGCTCACTAAATCACCCATTCTGGCAAACGTGACAGTTATGCTTGCCATGTCATTCACTCTGAAGTTTGACTGAGGTGTCTGTCAGACCCCTTCTCTCTGATTCTTCACCCTTACAAGAATATACACCCAGCTAACAACTTTATGTTGTAAGAACATTTCCCTAACATTTCCATGAAATAACAAAAACTGTTATTTAATGTTATTAAATAATGTTAGAATGTTATAAAGTTTAAATGTTATTTAATAAAAATTTTCAAAACATAATTTTTTTTAGACATTGTAAGTTATTGATTGGTTATAAGAACGTTATTAAATCTTCCACTAATATCATAAGACCATAAAAACATTTTTGATATATGATATATCCCCTTAAAAATGTTCCACTGAATGTTTTTTGATAACTTTCAGAGAACCTTTAGAGAACATTAGCCAACATTCTAAGAATGTTCCCTATTAGCTGGGCAGTTGTAGTGGACTATGTGGTTATGGGGGTTCTCAGGTGTAGTTTACCTCTGGGGTCCAGGGTCTCTGGGGTCCACCCATAAAATTCCCTATAAATAGCAACAGACCTGCATATGCCACACCATAATTATCAAATCATCTGTTTGTAAATGTGATGTCACCTAAATATGAATAACCTTTTCAGATCACAAATATTTTGAATATGTATTTTTTGTTGACGTGTGGTCAAACCCTTATACTCTTGTGTTTACTTCTTTTGCTTTTACTCCCCCTAGTGTTATAAAAAGTCTATTACACTTAATCCCTCAATTCCAAGCCATTTTTACAAAATGTCACTTCTTGAGACAGATTTATAAGGAACTTTTTTATTTATACGTAAATACACCACATTATTATATCAACTGCACTAAATTAAATCTCTGTTGGTGAAATGATTTGCAGTAGGAGTAACATGTAGATGTTACTGTGGGCTTCAGCATCACTGTGACTGATCTGTGATGTCACACCTGACTAACGCGAAAAGCAAAGCTCAGTCAGGAGGGAGGTCAAACGTGAATCCTGTCTGCAGCCCAGAGAGAGTTTGCAATGGACACTGACAAACCTCAACAACAGTATACTGAAGCTTACTCTGAGGTCACCGTTAGTTCAAGCGCAGGTGAGAATTTTACATTTCTTAGGCCTACAGAGATATTTTATTTTTTTACCTATTTCTGTTTGAATTCTAATATATCAAAAGAAAAAAATTTAGCCTCATAAATATTGCATTATTGTGTTTGTGTTTACTTTTGAAGTGTTTTTTGCTTTTCTTTTTGAAAACATAGATTTGTTCTATATCAATTAACCATCAAAGTAAATAGTGATTTAATTAAATTATTATCATCTAGTAATTTCTATTTATTTTTATTGTATTTTATTGCTATAATCACAAAGCTGAAAGCGGCTAACATGAGCATTCTGACCTGCTTCTTGCAGATATATTACTATATTATATATATTGCTAAGTAATACTCATGAAAAAGCCACATACTGTTATGTATATTGTGGAAATAAATACATTTTAATAATGTATTTTATTACAAGATATACAGATTTGACACCATGTTTTTAATGTCATATATTTTATAGTTAATTAGATATGACACTTAAAAAGATAATTTTAGGTACATTTTAGAAAGCTTCCTACCTTTACCCCCCACACTAATAGCCCCTGGAAACCAAGTCCCACAATTTGACAAATTAGTCACTTTTTTGGTCATTGTTAGACTAAGCTTAGCATAATCCTTAAGGGTTTTGGTATGTCTCTCTCTCACGATATTAAGTTTAGGTGGCAAAGCCTGCTGTCTTTTGACTTCCTGGTCCTTTGTTTGGAAGCATTGAGGCTCTTAAATCCTTCGTCTTTGGTGAACATCATTTAAAGATGTGAACCTGCAAGGTCAACATCTCAGAGGTGCCAATGGATGATATAACTCGCTGTCAATAGGAAATTGCTTGCAACCAGAAAGAGACCCTGTTTATAAGACTCTTCCTGTTTGGAGCATCTTTAGGAATAACAAAGAGCTATACTCATAATGAATTCTCATCTTTGAATTTCATCTTTTTGGATGTAGATGTTCAAACTCACCCAAGGAAAGATTCAGGGACACTTGAGAGCACCAGGAGTGGAGGTGGGCGAGGAAGAACATACCCCTCACCATCCCGTAGACGACAAAGAACGACCTTCAGCAATGAACAACTGGAACAGCTGGAATTGGCTTTCAGACAGAACCATTACCCAGATATCTATTACAGAGAGGAGCTGGCAAGAGCTACCAAACTAAATGAGGCTCGCATACAGGTAAGTCACCCTTAATATAATTACCCGATGTGGTAACTACATTTATATTTACACATTTGGCAGGAACTTCGAAACACACAAGAAATTGTGGTGTATGTGTATTAAGTGTATGTGTTCCCGGTAAAGATTATTGGATTTTTGGTTAAGAAACTACAATGATGTATAAACGTAATTTTAGAATAAAATACAGGGATTAGATTACAGTTTATAGAGTTTAAAACAAAAGAAGTTTGGGCCTATGAAAGTTACAGACATCATTACATTAAATGATGTTTAATACCTGGAGAGGGCTGTTAGCATTTCCATTCAGCTCAATGGCAGATAGGAAAACACAAGTTCATTTATTTTTTAAGAGCCCCCAAAAGACACTAATAAAAAACCTTCATTGTAACATTATGACATTTTTATGCCATTTTTATGTTTCTTGCAAAAACATTTTATTTTGTCAGAATACACAACATAAATCACTGTCAATGAAAAAAAATGCTATTTGGGTCCAGATGGTGCGGTTATTACACCTACCAGCAGGGGCTAAATGCCCAGGTTAACCAGCCAAGCATTGACCCCCTGGTAAGATCACTTTTGCTGACTCAAAGCTGTCGTAACCTGCCAACTTTTCTCTCCCTGCAGGTCTGGTTCCAGAACCGCCGTGCCAAGCAGAGGAAGCAAGATCGAATCACCCAGAAACCGATGCCAATTGGAGTGATGCCAGGACGTAGGCCTCTCTTTGGCAGCATGTGCGTGTCTTCCTCTGCCGTGGGGCGGCAGTACCAGTGCCCACATTCCCTGCCACACATACCCCGATTCTCTTCAGTGCTGCCCTCTGGAGGCTACCCAGCCCATCCAACTACCAGCAGTCATTTCTCTTGTTCCCCAGGCCCTGCTTCATCACAGGCCATGAGACAACCTGATGACTGGTACAATCAGCTGCGCAACATTGGACCATCCACCACTTCCATGATCTCTCTGGCCTCTGTATCTGTGCTGGAACCTGCTGGTCACTGGAACTAGAAAGTGGGGGAAGGCCCATAGGTAGATTTAAACATGTCAGGTTCTTTTATGTTAAGTACTGGAGTTTAAATTACAATACATACTTTATTCTATAGCTGATTAGTGAGCCAAAGCAAACGATAAACTTTCTTTTTGTATCCTACTTTTGTACTAGAAGTTACAAAACAAATATTAAAAAGATTTTGATTTTGCAAGATTGACATTTTCTTTATTGTAGCTGCAAACACACATTATGTTTCTCCGTTATTGCTGTATGAATCTAGACAAAATAATTATACACTAATTATATTGACAACATTTATATAGGTTTTTCTTCTAAGTCAATTAGCATTAAACAGTAACAACTGATTATGAAACAAGTTTAATGTGCACTAAAAATGCTGAAATACTTCATTTACATAACACTTTAAGGACCATTTCAAACATCAAAACAAATGTTCTCATCGCACATAACATGCACAATGGATCATATGTACAGTTTAATTTCTATTCAAGTCCAAAATTTCCAAATTTGTTAGAAATAAGTTAACCATTGAGTAAAAGTGTATTATATATTGTCAAAGAATATATGTAAGATTATCAGACATGATGCTGATAGTCCCACTGTTTACATTCAGTCTTTATAGAGACTCACTCTTAAAGGACATAATTCTCATCTCTGTGTTAGAAACAGTTTTGCCTGCTCATTGTGTTTTACCCAAATAGCATTTACCCAAAATCATTTAAATGTATTTTAAATTAAAATGTGGCCAATGATCAACTCTGGTACCAGATATTAAATAATCAAAAGTAACATTAGGAACAATTAAACAGGTTTAAACAGGCACGTTGCAGTTACCGGTAAAACTAAACATGTAAGCTTAAGATGATCATTTAAATGTTCTCTCTTTAGAGGATTATTTCACTAAAAAACAGAACATTTGAATGGATATTAATCATATGGATATAAATAATTTCTTCCGTTTGATACAAGAAGGGAAATTTGGAAGAATGTTGATGCTGCTCCTTTTTTATGAGAATGAAAGTGCATGGTGACTTGCTGCTGTCAATTATTAAAATTTTGTCCAACATCTAAAGCTCCATGAAAAAGTTTTTGCAGTTTTGAAACAACATAAGAGTGATGAATAATGACAGAACTGTCCGTTCTGGGTCAACAAACCCTTTAACAAAAGAATTATTATTCTTTAAAGCAGGCGTGTGTGTTGTCATTCATCACTAGAGAAGCAATTATGTCCCACTTTTGCTTTACATAGCCATCAGCTTTGACACTGCAAAACATTTATTCAATAACACAATATAGGATTGTTTACAGTGGATACATTTGGCAGTTTATGCATCAAGGGTCCATTTTGACAAGAGATCTACAGATGTAAGTGCAACAGTATAAATATTTCACTGATGGCAAAAAACCCAAACATCTCATGCCAATGACCCTCGCCAATCTGTTTAACTGCATTTAAAGTGGTGACATTGGAACATGAATATTCTGCTCCCATGACACTGCATACACATGAAGAGTGTGGATCTGTACATCAGAGGTAATCTGCATTCACAGTATGCCAGTTGATGTTTCCGTTATTTTTTTTTACTCTAAAGACCTTGCAAACTCTGCATAGTCAATGTAACCATCATTGTTTTTGTCATCATCTCTGAGGACATCATCAATGAGGTTGATGAGATCCTCTTCCCTCATTGGCTGGCTATCCTCTCCTCTTTCCTGGAAAGCAAAGTGACATCACTATGTTTAATCAGAAAGTAGTAAAAACAATTGTTAAAATATTTGCAAGAAATATTTCACAATGAAACAACATCATAACACATAGAAGACAACGCTGAAAAGTGGGTAATTTATGAACATGGTAAAAGTTTTTGCAGCATAAAGGTGGGAGAAGTCAGTTCACTTATTCAAAAGTTAGTTGCATGTATTAGTTTAAGTCCAATGGGTTTATACTTAACAGGAATTAGATAACTAGAACACTGTATAATATCAGTCATCAGTATGGACACTGACAGAATGTGTTTTTTATTTTTCTTAACTTTTTGGGCACTACATAATTTCCATACTTCCAGTTGTCATTTCACAGTTGTAATGACTTTCCTATAAATCAGAATGAATAAGTGTGTCCACACTTGACTACTTGTTTAGCACAAAAAAAGCACAAAGTCAGAGGAGACTGACACACCTCTTTATGCACATGAGTGATGGCAGTGGCAAGCTCAAGTCCATCCAGCAGATTGTTGCCATCATAGTCGTGCATCTTGAAGTAATGAAGTTGCAGCTCTTGAGGAGTCATGTCTGACTCTGGTTTTTCAATCACCCCTTCTAAATGCTCCATGATGT
Organism: Botia kubotai; assembly: GCA_036877585.1. Classification (NCBI taxonomy): domain Eukaryota; kingdom Metazoa; phylum Chordata; class Actinopteri; order Cypriniformes; family Botiidae; genus Botia; species Botia kubotai. Next base: position 6,944 of record JAZGTI010008034.1, read on the forward strand.
GACTAGAACAGAAGAACAGAATCAATGAAAGACATATATCTGCAAATTTATCTGCCTGTTTTGCCATTTTGAGATTACCATCAACCTGATTGGCCAACACAATTCATTCCATCTAGTCCAAAATCTACCAATTCCTCAGACTATAGGAAATGCACATTGCCTATTGTAAAATATTTTAAGCATTTTTTATTCTTTATACAAAAGTAATTTGTATATTGAGTGTTAAAAGCCAGCAATTATATATACACATCATATTGAATACATGATTCATTTACTTAACTTATTTTAACTTAATATAATACTAAAATATTATAACAATTTATTTTGTTACTTAAAGTCATAAGAACTGCAGTTTTGTGGATGGACAGGCCTGTTTTTTTATAAAACAAGAAGTCTTTCTTTTCACATTATGATATTGGCTGAAAAACAGTGACAGTGACCTAGACAAGCTGCCCGAGTACAGAGGTCATTTGACAGTGAGTGCATTTTAAAAACCAATGTCACACATATAAGCAAACTTCAAATAAGAACCATTGAAAATTCTGTTACACACTTTCATTTAATGCTGGATACACTCACTCTTTATCCTGAACCATGTTCCTATCCAGCCGGGTGATTGGTGGGGGCACTTGATTTGAGCCAGCAGGTTCTGCATGCTGTCCTCCATGTGACCATACAGACAGCACACAGCTGGACCAGAGCAGGAACCAGCCCCATAATCTGAGATGTCTTCCCTTCAATCTCATTACACTGAAACCATGCAGTTCAGAATGACAGCTTCCATTTATTACTGCAGCTGCTTGGTATTAGTACATACTGTAAGGGATAGGTTTTACCACTGATTGTATCATACACTTTAAGAATCATAAAAAAAAAATAAAACGTCAAATATGATGACAAATGCTCATATCTTTATATATACAAAACACGTCTATATTATGTTACAACTATATTAGCGTCTATATGTTATTAAGTATTAGGCACATGTCTGCCATCTGGGTAAACCTGACAAAAATGTCAGGCTTCAAAAGACATCGGGACATGGAACAATGACATACCTATTACCAGAAAAGGTGAAATATAATCAATGCTAGAAGAATGTTATGAATATTCTATTATTACTGCAGGTTCAGTCTAGACACCTAAACACCAGCTATACATACACTCGTTTTCAGTTTAAAGTAATGCGAATCAGATGCACACAAGGTACATTCTGCAACAACATAACACCATCAAAACCAAATTGACTCACCTGCTATAAAACAGAGTTAATGGGTAAATATTCACGATGTTTGTTCCGACACAGCTGAGTTATAGAACTACTACTGTTTACTCAGCTCCGTTATTTCTGACTGCTTTTGCTTGCCGTAGCGACCTTTCAACTCATGGACACGACAGCTAAATTCTGATTGGACCGGGCAACTTTTGTTGGAACTGTACCTGCGTGCCAATTTTATTTTTTATTCATTTTTTTAATATGTTATAATGCACAAGTAACGGTGTATACACAGCATTGATTATTAAATGTACAAATATAATATAAAGTTTACACAATTAAGTTTATATTATGGAGATGTTGGAGGCAACTAGAATGTCCAGTTTAAATTATTTAGTGTTTTGTGTAAAGTTAATACAAAACGTTAATACAAAAAAGGATCTTATCACTCAGAAATGTACATGTGTACGGCTGGACACGGCAGCTGAGCGCTGATTGGATTTAAGAAATGCGTCACAATAAGGCAGACTCTAGTGCACTGGGCAGTAATCCACGCGCTGTCTGTAGCATGCAAGGGAGGAATGAATGGTCGCAAGTATGACTCTCAGTGATGATAACAATGATGATGATTTTGTGGCCAGTTAATTATTCACCGCGCTCAGCTGCATGGAAAACCTCTGCAGAGAAAATGAGAGGGCCAAATCTCTTTTTCGACGACTGGAGGTTCAATTTACAGTATATTTTTGTTGATATCGTAGAAATGTGCGTGAGGATAGCCAATAGATTTGTGTGTGATGTTTACTAGTAACCTTAGCTCGTTTAGTAGAATATATACATTTCTATAGATATGGGAAGATCAGGATTGATAAATTGTTTTATCATTAGACCAGATGGATAGATGGACATTTCATGAGTTACTTGCTAATTACTAAGTTTAAAGGCGCTGTTTAGCCAATGGCAAAATTATTAAAATCGTTTTTGTAATTGTTTTTGTAATTGTGCGTGTCTGGCTCAATAAAAGCTGTAAAATGCACGTCGTGATGTTTACGTCGTCCACTAGATGGCACCCCCATCTCGACAGGGTGTCCAAGCCAGGTGCCCAAAGTTCATTTTATTGTCATTTGCCTTTTGTGGCAGGTGTTTGCATCGAATGTATATTTTACTATTTTTACATAAACAGAGTCGGCCTCATCTCAGACTATATGATGTCAGCAGCTCCCTCTTTTGATCTGTTTATTTAATTACAACAAGCCCTGCAAAGAGTTAACCAGATTTAATTGGTTTAATAGATTTAGTCATTTGGCAGTAGAGGGATTTCAGGGTAATAGGACGTAGTGGTCAAGGACAGTGCTTTGCTTAAGAAGAGACCCTAAAGACCCTTCAAACTGCATTTATGCTCCCAGCACTACTAACCCACGTATGTTGCAAACCTGTAAATGATATTTTTAATGCACAAAATCCATTAAACTTTAATAACTGTTAGGTTTGTGAATCATTTTTTATTCTCAATTGTTTTCCAAGCATGCATTCATTGTATCCTTTTCTTTACAAAAACATTTACCACAATAGGCCTTCCAAGAAAAATACACTGAATGAAAGAAAAATTCTTACACTGTTAAAAGGAGATCCCATACTAATGTAACAGTGTTGCAGTGAATGTACTATTGTTGATATTTTGGCAGACCATGTAGGAAACTATGGCATTCTTTGAAGTATCATGGGATACCATGAAAAAACTGGTGTGTAAATATGATGGACATTTCGTTCCCTGGTATATATCATAGTATTATATTACCATTAACACCATCAGTATCATAGTAGCCTACAGCCACTGTACTTTTGTTACGCATGGTTACTGTAATGACATTAAATTTGACAGGGCACCAAAATTACTGTGAGAAAAATGTGTACATGGTTCCCATTATGTTGGAAAGCCTAGAAATATCATGGAATATTAAGACTGAAATTTCAAGGTCTGGCCATGAAGGTCATGAAAACGATTAGAATTTAAACTTAACCGGTAAGTCATTAAAATATATAAATGTAAATTAAATACTAGTTATTCTGAGCTAAATAATTATTCTGAGCTAAATAGATCTAAAAATTGCTTTTCGTGATTGCAATGTTCATAAAACCTCATCCAGTAATCACGAACGACTGGAAAAGTCATGCAAATTGCTTGGTCTACAGACGTGGAAACGCCAAAGTGTTGTGATATCAGACGGGTGCAAACGCGGAGGGAATCGCAGCTAAAGAGAAAGTGATTGGTGATGTTTTAACTCTTATTGAATCATTAACAGGAATTATCGATACCTATCGACTTAAGACACTTAAATGGACAAAGCCTCCCAATGTTTTCCCGTTTGTGATAACTTTGCACATGCTCAGTGAGTTTTGCGTTGACAGTCAGCAGTCACTCCTCTTGTGTCGGTGGAGTGCGGGCACAGAGACGCCGCCGGAATGACAGCGCGGCTCTCATTCTCTCAGTACCGCTTAGAGGCGGAGGTCGATCGCTGCCGGGCGGAGTGTCAGTGGGAGAAAATACCGTCTTTAGTGGAGCAGCTCACAATAGCGCGAGTGCATGAGGATGGTAAGTGCCAGAATAGAATGGAAGAGACCCAGCAGTGATGAGTGTGCGTGTGTGTCTTGTTCCGCTTGAACTTTGTACCTTTCTGTTAAACTTTATACTTGTTTTTAAAGTGTGCCCTGATACTAATTACATGCACTTTCTAAACGTCTCTTTTAGGGTGTGTGATTTATTAATGCATTTTTCGGTTATGAGAGAGTCAGTATTGGGACAGTATCTGTGTGTATAAAGAGAGTTACTCATATGAATCAGATGAGAATGCACACACCCTTCAGTTAATACAGGTAAAAGCTTCTGCTTAAAGGGACAGAATCACGTTCATGATGATTTCAAAGAACTCACGTACACGATGATTTCAAAACTGTATTATTAGTTTACTGTGGAAAGCAGTTTACACTGAAAGTGATTTGTGAAGTAAAAAGTGTTTGGAAGTACTTTTTCAACAGTTGAGCAGACTGGTGACTACCAGTGGGAGTACAGATAGTCATGTAATCCAGCATCTTATACAATTGAATACTGCAGTCAAGTATGCTTAGTACCGCACAGCATATTCTAGTCAACTACCAGTGATTTGGCCAAAAAATGAGAAATGGCCCATAAATTACATACCGTCAAGGCAGACCAACTCTGATTGTGTTGGTCTGAAAAAAGAAATTCATGTATGCCTAAGATGCCTTAAGGGTGAGTAAATTATAGAACATTTTTCATTTATCGGTGGAGTATCTCTTTAAGAGACAAAAAGTAAAAGTAACCTTAAGAGTAGTTTAGAAGACACAGGAACTTCTTTGTTTTCATATAGCTAAAGTACAACACCCTAAACCACATGAGAAGAAGGTGAAGAAACTGCACACAAACAGTTTTTGTACAATGAACTTGCATACTGTTATTGTAAATGAGCATCAATAGGTTTGATTGGCAGGACTAATATTAAATTAAATGTCAGTCTGTTCCTCACACAAAGCTATGAAATGGCTTCATAGATCATCTAAGACCTATATGTCACTTTTATGGCACTTTTTTGAAGCTTAAAAGTAATTAATCATTATATGCTTTAGTTGTATGTACAAAAGTAGCTTGGACATTGATAATGACATTTTTTTGGTGAACTGTCCGTTTAACACCCAGCTAATTCCTCTCACATTACCACACAGTGTTCACCTTGCTAAAGTCAACAAGGTTAAGGTGACATACTGTTTAAACTCTGTCCAATTGCTGTTGTTATATCAATAGCTCCAATCTAGAGGTTAAAACATGGCACACCAAGGGGGTGTGTCCTCCACCATCCAAATCAGATGTCTGATCCAACAAGTCTGGTTTCGCCACTGCAAACAGACACTAATTTGCCTGTGGAAACCAAATATTACGCCACAGAACTTTTTGCATTCTATTTATTTTGCAATGGCCTGCAGCTAGACTTTTTAATTGTATACTGTAGCTGCGTCTTATTTTTGTCTTTTTATACTGAGGAAAAAGTTAGTCAGCTTGACATACAGTATAACAGAAGTCTGGATTCAGTGGGGAGTGAGAGGTCAGACCAAACAGGAAACACCTCATCCACAGTGTTTATACAAAATATGCATGAAGGCAAATGTTTTTTAAGCAAACCTTTTTGGACTTTATATTTGAGCCAAAACAAACACAAAATAATTCTCTTAAACCTGATCAAAAGCTGTTGTAGATCAGCATGCAATCTGTGCACGTTTATCAGTGCATGTCATTCTGTCAAGATAAAGTCCTGCTGGATGATAAATTACACCATGAAGTCATTTCCCCAAAAATGCTGTTGCTGACATGATGCTGGTCCAGAGTCTTTATTCTTAAAAGAACAGAATGATGATACACTGCCATAATCAGTCACCTCAGAGCATGTTCTATTGTCTTTCTTACTTCAACTTTACCCACATTCTCTGTCTATCTGTCTGTCTGTTTCTAGATGATTACAGGACTCTGCTGTTGGCAGAAGCCCTGCTGGAGGAGTGTTTACTAGAAAACGTGACCCTGCTGAAGAATTCCACGCCTCTAACGGAGCAATCTCAGCCCAAACTCGCCCAAGCCAAAGCTCACCTTGACAGCATCCTCTGCAAGGGACGTCTGGAGGTCTGGGACAGCTCTCTCTGTTTCATCAGACATCATCAGAACTTGAACTGAAATTTCATCTTATATATAAGTGCAAATGACAGTTCACTAAGTGAATGTCTTTAAAACACTTCCTATTTATCCTACTTTGGAAAATGTTAAAATCCGCCAAATTATCAAGCTTTTGCACTTTTCACACGTAGGTCTGTAGAAGTGTTAAAGGGTAGCTTTAAACAGAATTTTACAGTAATTGTTTTCAAAAACAGAAAGTATTTACAAAAATACTGTTGTAATTGCTATCAACAGGTTTTTCTCTTTTCAATGGATAAGCACTTGTCTCAAGCCTTATTTTTTCTGCATAATTTAGCAGTTTATAAGCATAAAAATAGCACATAAAAATGCTTTGCAATGTCACACTTTATTCCAATCCCCAAATTAAATTTTTACCCCTTTATAAGGCCGCATTACAGAAAATTACACTATTTATGGAAAAGCTCCAGTTCGCTCATATGAGTCATTCTGTAAAGCTTTTCCGAGCGAGCAACAATAACCAGGGTTTGGCAGAGCTTAACAAATGATTAGTTGTAAACGTTTTAAGGTTCTTGCATTATGTGATTGTTGCAATGGTAATATAAGAGCTAAACAATGATTAAATGTAGTGTTTTTTGTTTTTTAACTTGTCAGACAAGAAGAATCTTCAGTCATCTGTGTTACCATTTTGTTCACCTTACCAATGATTTCCACTGTTCCTCTGTAGCCGAGATACCTGAACGAAGCTCTGCTCCTCTTGGCTAAAGTGCACTATGTGCAGGGCCACTACAGGGATGCTCAGGGCATGTGTGCCAGAGCGGGAGTCGATGATTTCACTCGCCAGGAGCAGCCTCTATACCAGCTGCGCATGCTGGCAGAGGTGTTTGTCATCAAAGGTATGAACAGCTCATTCATCCTGACTGATTATTGTGTAATTACAATAATACGATGATGAGGTACATTACATATAATACATTGACACTTTATTTAAAAAAGCTTCCTGTAGCATGCCATCAATTACATTGAATAACAACGATGATAATGAATCCCGTCTAAAGTTTTGGCATGTATAGTCATGTGAGAAATTGGAAAAATCCAAGGTCTCCAAGATTTCATTAGTTGCAAGAAATCAGAAAAAAATTGCCAAACCAGTGTTTTTTTGTGCTAGTTAGGAGATAATGTGGTAAAAATAAGTAAAGAATAAGTAAGCATTACAAATGATAACTTGCTTTTTAGGCACAGGGATGATAGTAGTTGATTTTAAGCAGGATGGGATAATGGCTGATGACAGAGAGGTTGAATACGTTTGTGATGACCCCGGCGAGATGTTTGGCACAGGCTTTGAGTACCTTACCAGATACTCTGTCAGGGTCAGCTGCCTTTCTTCTGTGTAAGGTTCTGAGTACCTATCTCACCTATCTCTACCATTCCTGTAGGGTAAGAGGGCAGGTGCAAGGGGTTCTTTATGGTGGTCAATTGGAGATGGGCCTACCTCAAAACAGGCAAAGAAATGGTTCAGTTTCTCAGCCAGTGAGGCATCAGCATAGACAATGCTTGTTTTTTTGTAGTTAGGGATATCTGAATTCCCTGTCACATTTTCCTTGGATTACTGTCTTTTAGATAATCCTTGATTTTTCTGTATAAGTCTCCTTAGCCTGTTTGATAGCTCTCCTCAGGTTAGCTCTAGCAGTATTGTACTGGGCAATGACCTGAATGTTATGCTCTTTAAAGTAATGACTGGACCTCACTTTTCATCCAGGGTTTCTGTAACACCCAGATCTTTTTGCTAACAGTGACATTGTTTGTACAGATTTTGATATAGAACAACATGCTTTTTGTGTACTCCAAGTCCTGCTGTTCAAATACCTCCCATGCTGTTTGTACAAAGCACAAACAGTATATAAGAAGCACAAACAGCATATAAGTACTAGAGCTATTTAAATGCAGGGGCTGTGTATTTATACAGTTAGGTCATTTCCATTGCTCCATTCCATTGAGACTTTGCCTGAAGCATGTTTATATTGGATTCAACACCAAGCTGCAAGTGTACAAATTTTTAAAGAGTACAGCCCTGTGGCTACAGTATGAATAACTATTAATATCTGCATTTACAGAGAAGTGTGTGTGCGGGCCGGAGCGTTTTCTTACATATCATTTCATGGGACAGACTTTAACCAAACAGTTTTGCGTCATTATCTACAGGAAAGCGTCTATGTGTATATATATATACATATATATATATATATATATAAATATATATATATATATATGTAGATAGAATTTAAAATATTTTTTCACTTGTTCTGTGTGTTTTTGTAATGTTTTTTCATGATTTTCTTATACATTCTCTCTCACTAATATTAATACAAAAATTTTTGAACATTTTATTTATGGTAATTACAGTAATCACCATTACGATGTATATCATACTGTGGTAGTACCACAGGAGTATTACCATCTGATACATTACTGCGCCATGGCACTCTGACAATGCTTTTATTTAGAGGACACATAATAAGGTTTATTTGTTCATTTTCATGTATGTCACATGATCCAAATTTATTTAGTGTCAAATATCAGGAAACAATACAAACAATTACAACTAAAAAGGGGAACTAAACAATATTTATACCCTTATAGCATAATAATAATACCCAATTACAGTATCCAATATATATATACTTTTACAAATTGTGTAATTTATTAAAACCCAAGTTACAAGTATGAGAACTGGTAATATTCACACAGGCACACTGGTTATTGGGCAGATAAAGATCAGACTTGGCTTGGCTGCTTTTTTATATGGACGCCCATGTCTGTACACCCTACCAAAGATTCACACACAGACAAACTGGAAATGCATAATATTTTCTTTTGGCTAATATTAGATTGCAGAACCTATGCAGAGTCAGTCTCTAGACAGACATGCCAGGCAGAGCTTGTGGTGGTTGTTTTGTTCTTACAGGAATTTAGTAATCCGCACAAATGATAGTGACTCACTGATGTTTGTTACCGAGCTGTCTGTCTCTCTGTCTGTCCATCCATCCGTCTGCTGAGATTATTTGTATTTAAGATTTCTCTCTGAGAAAATTGCAGTAACACTTTATTTTTCAGTGTCTTTGTTACACTTTACATGTATTGTGGATAATTACAAGCAACTAGCCATAAAACAAACCGTAGTCCAATAATATGTACATGTTTGTGTTGCTCATGTTGAATCAGATTATCACTCGCAGGTATTATGTTCCACTGACTCACTAAAGCAAGTTTCAACCCACATTTGGTGTGGGATAATTTTGGAATATTATAAATGTGGAGCTCTGCTCAGAAGTTGTTGAATGTGTACAGCTGTGTAGTTCCGTATTTCTGTTCTGCACTTTTATTTCCTCAAATTTGTATGGAACTAGTGACTACTGAGTAAATATGATGTAGTAAGATGATGTGGATGAATCTGAGAGGGCATAACATGTCAGCCAAAGGTCAGTGTTGTGGTTATTCATTCACAAAACAACAGTTGATAATACAGTTGATTAATTGATTAATACCATTAAATTAATTGTTTTAAAAGGACTTTTAAAATTGTTTTAAAAGGCTCCTGCCTGTAGCCTAGGAGAGCATTCATTTATTTACATGACCATTTTCTAACCAGGATTCCTTATTTAAGACAGATGGAGTATATAAATGGGAAAGTATTCTAATGTTTCAAAAGAACATTTTATATGTATGTTGTAAGACCTTTCCACAAGTAATAATTGCATCATATGTTTAACTAACAAGTCTAGTTTTGTCTGTTATTTATACTATAAGTGTAAGAGAACTGTGCCTCGCTCCATTTGTCCATTTGTTCTTCTTAGCTTGCTGGTGATTGTAATCCCGGTTTACAATCAAGTGAACTTTGACCTAAATGTATTGCTCTCTGTGAATGTCCAGGTTTGTCTTTGGACCATCAACGTGTGTCTGGTGCTTCCCGGATTAGACTGTCTGAGAGAGATGAAGAATGCCTTACATGTTACCTCATGGCCTGTGATGCTGGGCTGTTGTACCTGCAAAAGCTGGATAAGGTGTGTGTGTCTGCAAGAATGAAAACGTTTTAAATATGTAATATTATGATTGTAATTGTTCCATTCCTGATTCTGATTGGTCAATCCTGTTACTTCTTACTGTGTGTGTTTATTTTGCTAGACTGTAGGCACACCAAGTTCCAAAACAGCTAAAAGTGGCTCATCTGTCCCTCCCTTTGACGTGGACCCAGGGTTCTTCCTTCAAGCAGCTCTTCAGAGTGCATATCTGTCACTGCTGCGCAAAGGGTAAGCAGATCAGACTCTGTACCCACAATTCTGTGCCCTTATTATATTAAGCATGTGCACACAGCTACAGTATCTGTGTCAGGTAAACCATTTACTGATTCCATGTGATTATATGATCAGTGTATCAACACTGCTTGTACTGTGTCAACACAACCCCTGTTAAGGGGTGATGTGCTAATAATGTCCAGCAGGTGTCAGTCTTTCAATAGAGATGATGTTGCATGAGGTCTTGCTTTTCTTGAATATTAACCAAATTATTTTTGTCCTCTGTATTGTTGGCAGTGCAGGAGCCAAACACCATAAACACAAGTTGTGCTACAGAAACACATTTTTTAACATTTGTTTATTTCCAGGTTTAAATGAAATAAAAAGACTTGTGGACTCCACTGTACAACTAATCATTTTTTTACATACAGTCAGTGTAAACAACAAAGTATGCAGTACGCAGTAAACTGATATTCTATCATGAAGATTGTCTTTATGTGGGTCAGAATACATTTCCTGCTGTCTCACTTCATGTGACATCATCCATAGTTATCATCTGTGTTATTTTGTCCTGCTAAACTTCATCTTCAACTTTCTTCATCTTTCTTTTTTGTACAGCAATCATTTCCCATCCCACACTCAGTTCTTTTTGTATGTGTGTGTGTGTTTGTGTTAGCCACTTGGCTCAGGGGACACACCAGCTGCGACGGGTCATGAAGGCTGTTGAAAGTCGGGGTTCTCAGAGTTTTCGGAAGGTGAGAGTCCCAAGTTCTTGTGGTGAAGCACAGCCACACTCACACAGGTCCGCTCTTCTTTATTAGTAAAGAGATACTTTACTACTTTACTATACTTTTTAAGATATTTTAATTTGTACATGTATATTTTTTTCATAACATGCATTATTTTCCACCTTCTCTGACTTTGACTCTGTGCAATTACATGCTTTGGTTGCTTTGCCTTCAAGACTTTTGTTTAAATGTCCTGTTTCCATGTGAAATAAGTAACATTGCTTTTCTGTAAGCTGAGATGTTGACTGTTGAGTCTAATATAGTTTAGATTCGACGCCTTTAATACCAGCCTCTTTACAAAGCTGCATAATATTGTAACAGGATTACAACACAACCTGTGTGACATAAAACACAAACTGTTCATACTTAAATGATTAGGGACCTTGTTAAAAAATTAATTTTAGCCACTCTCATGCAGAATTATGTAAAACAGCATACAAAACAGCAGTAGTTTCCATATAGCCGAGAGAAGCAGAAGTCTTACTGTGATTAGTTATATTACAACTGGGTAGTACTATCAATCCTACTTATTCATCCTTCATACTGCCTCAGAGTCATAAGGGAGCCAAGCTGACAAGTTGTTTTGCATATTAATGGACTAACATACAGTATGTTATAATAATGTTTTGTTGTGTCATTTAGACAGTAGCACGCAGACTTGCAGAAGTGTTGCTGAGTTCAGTGAGTGAGGATGCTTACTGGGGCCCACTGACACCCCCACCACCCACCTGGCTGAACAGAGAGGGAGTTGCACACCCTAAAGATGCCCTGTACCCCTCGTCCAGACCACCACAGCGCTACAGCACTGAGGGGTCAGACTCTGGCTCTTTCCCTGTCTATCTATCTATTTTTTTATCCTCTTTCTGTCTCGTTCTCTCTGCAGGGCTGAACAATAAAGGTTTTACTCTGCTGGTCAAGGGGTCAGTGGTTCAGATTATTATGGATAATATTTTTATTTGGCATTTATATTGGCATTATAATTGCCTAGTGACTGCCCTGCTTTCTAGATATAGGTAATGGAATCAACCATTAAAAACCTGTAACTGCTGATAAAAACCAAAGCAATAAACAAGGGAGGACTTGAGGGAAAATGTTTGCCTGCTTTAATATTCAGGGCATGCTGGAACACTGTGCTGTGAATAAAACATACTGTAACTGTACCTGTGTTTTCTTCAAGATGCCCAGTGAGAGGAAAAATACAAGAGGAAGAAAGAGAATGAGAGATTTCAAAGTGACACACACTAAATCTGCATAACTGAAATGATAACATATAGAATGAAGATCGCAGTGTAGTTTTAGTACAGCAGACTATGATGGGATTATAAAAGATATAAAATAAAGTGAGATTTATAAAGAAAAAATTTAAATAAAGTGGAAATATACCCAGACTAAGTGGAAATTTACCAATAAAAGCATGTGTTAAAAAAAAAAAAGGGACACATGTGAGGAGAGAAGCCCTATGAAGACTAGTTGAGTCCGGAGAGCTCAGTTACAGAGTGACATATGTAACTAGAGACTGTCTCCCACACACACACTTGTGTGACATGTTTATTCCTTTTCTTTTTCCACGTTGCAGAAGTTTCTGTCCACAGGACGTGGTTGAAGAGGCGGTGCTGCTGCTCCTTATCACGGAATCTATGGTGAGAATCTTTATTCCTCACATTTATGCTTTGTGGTGTGCTGTGTTGTTTAATGTGTTGTCTCTGTAGTTGCTGCTCAGGATGTAATACATACTTTTGTCAATAAAGGAATTGTTCAGCCAGTAATTATTACTGTGTCATTATTCACACACCCTTGTTTGTTCCACACCTGTATGCTCAACTGGTACATTGTGGCACTATCAGTAATATTATTAATTATATACATTTTAATATTATCATTAATAATATTATTATTATATTAATTTAAATGTTATAGTGCATAGTTTTACAAACAGTTTACAACAGTCTTTTTGTGTTGTTGTTGAAATATTCCTAACTTTTATACATAAATTCTATGCATAACTTTTATACTTAAATATACCATGCTCTCTCTCGCCCCCTGTAGGCCAGTGGCGAAGCAGTGATCAGCCGCACACCAGAGCATCAGGAGGACAGAGAAACCAGCATACAGGATGCCTCCTCTGTCTATGACCTGCTGAGCATCGGCATGGCCAGAAGGGGGCAGTATGCCATGCTGTCACAGGTAAGATCCTCTCTGTGAACCACCCCAGTCTCTGCTCACAGGTGTGAAGAAACGACCTGTTTGGTTTGCTTCCAACCAAACCTGTTCCTTGTTCTCTCTTTTACCCTCTTTTTCTACATCTCCAAGTTTACTTCTGTGTGGTTGATCTTCTCCTCGTCCTTCAGGTTGTTTTGATACTAATGCTTTGTGTGCTGGCAACTGTTTACTCAGAGATATTTTAAGATGAATAAGATAAAATTAACCTATATCAAATGTTTTCATGGAATCAAATTTATGTCCACTTTCCCACACATTTACCATAATGTGATGTGTACATCATACACACAATCCCTTATGAATGCTAAAAATAAACAAGATTCTTCCTAGAAATAAGTTATGCCAAGTCATGTCATCCACATTGTCATGTCACTTTTTTCTCTCACATACATTTTTGGATAGTTGATTCGTTTTTTCAAACCGCTTCCTATAAACCGAATGACCTTTATGTGTGCATGTGTGTGTCTGTGTGTGTGCTTGTTTGTCATCAGTGTTTGGAACGGGCTATGAAGTTCTCCTATAATGAGTTTCATCTTTGGTACCAGCTTGGCTTGTCTTTGATGGCAAGTGGGAAGGTGAGC
>JAZGTI010008035.1:0-20733 GCA_036877585.1 Botia kubotai
AACACACAACACAGACTTTAAAATAATTTGATATACATTTGTAAACCCTGGGATAACATTCTGATTTGCATATGTATGAGATTAAATTTTACTTTCAGCAAGCAAAGCACATGATCGCTTGCAGGCTTTTTGTTCATTCATGTGGAAATATATATACATAAATCTGTTCTTGTTGTCTTAAGTGTTCTGAAATGTACTGTAAGGATAATAATGTGTATTCATTGCTTCAGCGTTTGCTATCACTGCTCCACGTTTTATCTGTCTGATGACAGATACTGAAGCTAAACACAGAGTATGCGTGCATATTTAATGAGGTAAACAATGTAAGCAATTAATGATTGACTGTCTGTTGCTAAACATTGTGTGTTAAATGCGAATCACTGTGAATAATTCAGCACCAGGATCTGGTTGACACTCCAACACAGCAGATGGCGCTATTGCACACGTTTAACATTTGCTTCTTACACTTCTTACACTTCTTTAAATGCGATTGATTGGTGAATAAAGAGAAAACACTAAAACTACATTAAAGATGAATTGATAGCGTTATTGTTTTTCTTTAAATTATAACTTTAATGTAATATAACCGTTAATTCTTTTAGCCATGATAACCATGTAGTGAACATCTGATATTTTAACAGCCCTGACCTGCACACTGGTCCAGTGCGTCAGGAAGACACTGGCAGAGGGAGGGTGCTGTGGGGCCGCTGCGCACACACTGCATGTCTGATGGGCACGTCTGACCATCACAAAGCTCTAAAGAAGATTGACAAATTCCACCTGTGGGGGTAAGAAAAGTCAGAAAGGCAAATTGGAATTCCAAGCCACTGTTTGAATTTAATCAACCCGGATAAATAATGCAAACCATGAAATGCATATAGTTTTGCCAGCTGTAGTTTGGGAGAGGGAATCAGAGTGCAAACCTGGGCAGGTGCAGCTTTCTTTCCGGCTGAAGCGTGGAGACACGAAGCTCAATGTGGAGGTGGTGTAGGTCACCAGGCCGATGGGGTCTAGACTCAGCGTTAGCTCACAGACCCGTTCCCCACACTCAAGATCCCCCGAGCAGCTCTGATCCTGGATGCTAACCATCCGCAGTGTTTCCCCCAGAACACCCCTCACCTCCTCCAGCTTAAGTGCCAGCTCCCCCGGGCCAATGTAACCTCCATCTGGAGCTTCCACGGCGAGGAGCACCTCGAGCTGACCGGATCGGCTCAGAGGCTGCACACCGAGGATGTGGAGGGGGTCTGTCCCTTCAACCACCCCATCCCCGTCACCAGCCAGCCTGTTGCGGACCACCTTCTTTAGGTCTTTCATGTACACGCCCACAAAGTCCTCAGGAGAGAGGTCCTGAAACAGCATGGTTACCGCATTCTGCACCATCTCAGGCGTGGCTTGCTCTACCTGAACGGTCACGCCCACCGTGACGGAAAAACGGCCATCACTGACTGTAGCACTGAGATTGTATCTAGAAAGAGTTCATTGGGTTACAGATGATCATAAATCTACTTACACATGCAGGTTCAAAGACACAAAAACACACCAATAATAATAATAGTAGACTTTTAAAATGAAGCATATTTTCGGAGACAAGGAACTAACTAGATTTTCTATGTTTAACATACTATTCATTAAACCAATGCACCAAAATCTCATATTATATTTATAGTAAATGAAATAAAAAGCACGTTTTTTTGTACATTTTATTTGTCACTACTAACTGTCGATCACCAATTATTAATGGTCACGTTCCTTAAATCAACAAGCGTTGAGTAAACACTGCAGGCCACATGAAGGTCGCAGGCACCTGGAATGTAACCCAGCTCAGCGCTCACTACAATCCGGCTCACCGATCATTCCAAGTTCATTTGTATTCTGACTGGCCTGACAGTGGTGATGCTCCAGTGGCTTACTGTGCAATTAATCCATTCATTTCACCAATTTCAGCCATTCAGGCTGATTTGCACACCCGTGGGGAACATGATAGGTGGGCTTTTCACTTGAGAATGCGATGAGGAATGCAATGAGACACAACCTCCCTCTCAGAAATGATCCTCTGCTGCACAAATGAGCAGCAATCTGCTAACGATCTGTGATTACAGATTATTTGATCACATTTCGCGCGTATGTATATATGTAATATGTTTCATTTTAAACTGTTGCTCAGTCATTTTCACTGCAATTTCCAATAAAAGATATAGCAAACGTAACCTAAATATGCTCATTAAAAATACACCGCAATTAAAAAATAATGAGACGCAGACATGTGATTTATTTATTTGTTTATATGACACACTGTAAACAGATTAAGCTGGGACATATTTTACCTTCCGGGTTCCAGGCCACTCAGTGCCACAATCTTTCCGTCCTGTCTGTTAATCTTGAAAAGACTCTTTGTTTGCGGTCTCTGACTGAAAGACAGAACATCGTTCTCGTCTCGGTCTGTGGCGTAGATCTTGCCGATGATCCCGCCAGGAAACACATCTGCTGACATCACAATGTTGATTTCCAGAGGGAAGGCCACAGGTTTGAACAGACTGTCTCCGATGACACGTACAAAGATGAAGGTCGTGGAGGACAGGCGAGGTTTCCCGGAGTCACGCACCTTTTGGAGAAGAGCGACAACATGTTGTGTGAATGTAACATTTCTGAAACTACATTAAATGTCTTTGATACCGTATAAATGTCACTGCAGGTCCTGAGTGCTTTCTAAACGTTTTCAAACAATGGACAGTTTACTTTTAACAAGTGTACTAACCTGTATCTCAAGTGTATACTCCCGTGTTGCTTCTGGACCAAACACTCTGTTGGACCGTAATTCTCCATTCTGGTCCAAACTAAAGGCGTTGCCCTCATTTCCAGACACGATGCGAAACTCAAACGGTGGGCCATTTCTGGAAGAGTCCATATCTGAGACTGAAAGAGTGAGGATGGTGCTTCCCGCAGCCTTGTTCAACTGTTGAAAAACAGAAATATGATGACACTTTAAAATTCAACTTATATATGGAACATATAATGGAACCAAAAAGCAGTAGCACATCTCTTCCCAATTAAAAGTACAATTTGGGGTATTGTTCATGTTTTGGGATCTAATTTAGGCTTGACTTAGTGAAGTCACATAGTGTCCGCATATATTACAATACAATAGCGTATATTAAAGTGTCCGTTTCTGTTGATGAAAACAGAAATGATGTCACACACCTGTATTACAGCAGAAGCATTAGCAGGTGAGAAGACAGGCGGGTTGTCGTTCACATCTGCGATCTCGATATTGACATTCACAGTAGACGACTTGGCAGGTGAGCCGCTGTCAAACGCTTGCACAGACAATGAGTAGCGAGAGACCTTAAACAAGCGAGACAGGTGGATAAATGTCATGTAACAGTTCAGAATGACTCTACACTTGATAAACATCTGAAAAGATTCTGTGGGCCACCGCAAAAAGACAAGCCCTCAACCATCTGCTCGCGAATGAGCGCAGAAAACCTCAATTTCACCCCGGCAACAGAAACGCTACGTCGCCTAATTAAGGCCTTTATGGACAATTTGAAAATAATTGAACAAAATCATGCGATGTCCCGTGAGAGCGTCTCTAAGATGCGGAGAGCAGAGGTGTCAAGATCCATTAGCCGAAGATACAGCACCATTCCCAGGACTAACCATCTCTCTGTCCAGCGCCTTGTTAACTTTCAGAAGCCCGGTGATGGGGTCAATCCAAAACTGGTTTTCACGGTCCCCCCTCAGAATGGAATAAGTGATTCGACCGTTCGCCGGACTGTCCAGGTCTTCTGCAAACAGCTGTAAACAAGCACAGATAACAAGCTAACTACACCGGCTAGTGCTTGTAAATCAAGAGCAAAGAGGCCAAACTGCCTGAAGCAAATTACATCCACTTACAGACAATTATATTACAGCTCAAGTACACAGTGGAAATGAGAAAGTGATGCAAGTTCGTTAAGGAGATTTATGTGAATTGTAAACTTAATTATATGCAAGCTGTGAAATTGAAATGATGTCTGCAGCTAATTAAACGCCAATGAAGTGGCTCTACTAATGAGAGAACTTCACCCTGGTGACTGTTTCCCCGATGGAGACATCCTCACTGATGAGAACATTGTAGATGTTCTCGCTGAACGAGGGAGAGTTGTCATTGACATCCAGCAGTTCTACGCTCACTATGGCTGAGGCCCTCATAGGAGGTGTCCCACCATCAAACGCTTCGACATTTAAGTAGAAATCCTTGCAGAGTTCATAGTCAAGATCGTCTGCCACAGAGATGATGCCTGGAACGATACGGGATGAGTCAGGGTAAATCCAATTAATTTAAACTAATTCATAAGACGCCATGATTAAAAATACAAAGGCTTCTTTAGATGCGTGAACAGGCAGAATATTTAGATTATGCACAATAGCCAAAAGGAAGAACTTAAGCATTGTTGTAATTAACAATGGCTTTACAGTTTTTCGCACAAGACATTAAAAGCTTAAAGGATTAATTCGCTCCAAAACAAGAATCATTGGCTCACCCTAATGTCATTTCAAACCTGGGAGAGTTATTTTTTTCCACAGAACACCAATGACAAACACTACAAAAGCACTATGAGGTAGCATAAAAGCAGGTTTCCAGCTGTATTTGAAGGATTCTGAAACCCAAAAGGTTTCTTAAAAACAAAAAAGCAAGTTCGTATTTGCTGATCGTCTTCTCCACTGAACTGACGTCACAACTTGATGGTTTTAGAAGACTTGGAACATAGTGTGTGAGTGAGTTTGAACCTAACAGCCTCTGGTCATCACGTTCATTGTGTGAAACAGCAGCATTAATATCCTGTCTCGAGTTTTTGACACAACAATGAAAACGGCTTCATTTGTAGGTGAGCTCTTCCATTGATTCTTTCATGTAGGAGATTAAACTAAAGCACTTAATCTTGTGTCAAAATGAAATGTAAGGGATCAAATGAAATTGAAATGTTAAATAAAATGTCGAGATTCTTAATAGTGTTTTCACTGACTGGGCACATCTTTATAAGACAAGGGGTCTGTCTGACGTTCAGTACCATCATTAGCGTTATGGAGCATTCCTAACTAAATTTTCCCAATCGCTGCACTTATATTAAACAGCTTTAACTCACACAGTTTGTCAAATCATAATGTCCTGTCAACATTCAATAGACCTTACTTGATTTTATTCAATGATTTATGAAGGAAATATAAATGACCTGACAATAAGCCTTTGTCTGTTTTAATTATACGTAAACTCTCGAATGAGTTTTTGCTTCTGTGACAACTAAATATTTCAAATCCAAACCAGAAACTAGAAATCAATTTCACACAAAAGCCCAGCCCCAAAAGAATGTTTTATAAGCAGTAAATATGCCCATTACTGTACCTGTGGAATCATCAATAGAAAACTTTCCCAGCTCATTTCCAGACAAGAATCTATAGTAGATCTCTGCATTCACTCCAATGTCTTTACTTGTGGCAAAGACACGCAGCACTTCTGTTCCTATGGCAACATCTTCAGGCACGGTGACCGCGTAATCTTGTTTCTGAAATACCGGTGGATTGTCGTTCACATCCAGAACCATGATGGTGAGGTCCACCTGTGTGGAGAGTGAGCCAGAGGCCCCTGCTCGGTCGGAGGCCTTGATTCTGATCTGATATGAGTCCTGCACCTCCCTGTCCAAAGACCTTTCCAGGATCACCACACCAGAATATGGGTCAATGGAGAACATGCCATCGGCAGAGTCGACGAGAGAGTACACGATCCTTCTGTTAAGACCTGAGAGAGGACAACAAGGACTCTGTAATTCTTCAGAAAGTACAGTGGCACCAAAAAGTTATTTGAACACTTAACCACACTTAAAATTGTAAGGAGTTTCTTGTAGCTAATTTAAAACTGAACAAACATTTTTGTAAAATGTGCATATTATCTGTTTTTATTTTTAGTTTATTTCTAAGTTTTTTCTTTAAAGATTTTTTTTACTTTTTGGCGCCACTGAAAATATGCTAAAATAAAATTCAGTGAAGTCTTTTAATCAAACAATGACGCTGTTTTATGACCTAAAAATCCAAATAATGAGACTTTGATTCTTATTTGATTTTGATTTTGTATGTTCGTTCCATCTGGGAAAGTTTATGGAGTGTTGCCTGAAATACCTTCATCTGGATCATTAGCTTGAAGACGGGTGAGCAAAGCCTTGGGCGCCGCACTCTCATATACACTCGCCATGAACCGCGTGAAGGCAAATGACGGTGCATTATCATTAACGTCCAGAACGGTCAGGGAGATTTCAGAGCGACAGAACAGCCCTCCTCCATCCGTAGCCTGAGCTATCAACTTATAACCTGCGGTTCTTTCACGGTCCAGTTGAGAAGCTGTCTTCAGCTCACCTTTAACAAACAGAGACATGAGTGCAAAAACTCACATGCTGGATTTCACAACCTTGGGCTAGAGTTTTGAAAACATCAAGCACAAACTTCAGTGATATGAATAAATAATATGAGGAGGGAATTAAATATGTTTGTGTGTTTTAAATGATTTATTTAATCAAGACTTATGACGTCAATGAGGTAATTAACAAATCACTGTCATCTATCAAAAGATAAACTCACCAAGCATTCTGGGATAGCATGTAAATTTCTATTAAATGCGTTTGAATACCCAACAAATAAACTAATTAAACATGAAAGATATTGAAAAATGTTAAAAGATTAAACTGTCTAAAAGCACATGACATTAAATGTTTTTGTACAGCAATACCTGTATTGGCATCCATGTAAAAATCTTCAACACCAATGCCAAACAGAGAGTACTGAATTTCTGAATTGACACCAGAATCCAAGTCTGTGGCTCCCACTGTCAGAACAGCTGTATTAATAGGCACATCTTCAGGAAACGAGGCTTTATACTGAGCCTAAAACACAAAGATGATATATGTATCGCAATTATGTCAAAATGAACCATTGAATTCTTAATACAAGGTGTTTGTGCCTGTCAAGACTTTGATACATTTACATCAGTATGCAAAGCATGAAACATTGTAGCTGTTAATTCTGCCTTTATAAGATGACAAATGTCAGCCTAAAATCAATGGCACAGACCTGATTGCAGATGGGGCTGTTGTCATTGGCATCCATGACAGTGACCTCAACGCCTATGCGGGTTACAAACAGGCCGTCATTGGCTGTGATATTGAGCAGGTATCGATCCTGCTCCTCTCTGTCCAAAGGCTGCTTCACGAAGACCTTCCACTCCCCCTGAACAGGAGCCAGACCAAACACCCCCTTGGGGTTTCCTCCTGAGTCAAGAAGATTGCCACAAAACCGTGATAAATGAGAGAACTATCTTTACATCCCTCTGCACAGAGACCCAAAAATTGTACGTTTCCCTTCTCTGAACGCATTACCGTGTTAAGTAATGGTGATTTAACATTTGGTTGTGCTCTGCTTTGAGTGAAACAAACATCTAATATTTTATAAACTGCTTGAAATTGAACATAAATTAAGATGAATGATAAGGCACTTGAAAATAACGGAGTATAAGCATGCTAAGTGAACTAGCCCACACTCACGGACACCTTTGGAGTGCGTACTGTATAAAAAAGTATGCTGAGTCACTGGCACGTGAAACAATAAACTCAGTTTAATTCTAACAATGTGCTCAATCTGCACCCATCCCCAGATGGGCTTTAAACAAAGTAATGTGACACATAAAGCAGATGGCTCTTTACTCATACAGCTTTTGCACGCTTAGTTCATTAAATTAAACCCTTTCAATGTGATTATCTTTCCCGGAGCGCCTCCACAAGCCATAAATCATCCCCCAGTGGTCTACTTTAATACACACCTGTGATATGGAAGCTGACAAGCCGATTCTGATCAGAACTGTCCCCATCGCGGGTGCTTAACACCGACACCACCTCTCCCAGTGGATCACTCTCTCTTATGGCGCCCCTGTAGTGTTCCCTCTCAAAGGCGGGGGGGTTGTCATTGATGTCTGCTACTGCAACGGTTACTACAGCTGTGGAGGAAAGTGAGATGCCCTCACCTAAATCAGAGGCCACAACACTGAAAGTGTAAGACGAACACATCTCATGGTCCAGGTCACCAAGAGTGGTGATCCAGCCTGTCTTGCTGTCTATAACAAACATGGCACCAGTGACAGATTTTGATCCACTAGCCTTTTCCTGCTCTTGGTTTAGAGTTGGGCCAAGGCTGTAATTAACCTGTCCATTAGCACCCCAATCTGGGTCAAGTGCTCGCACCTGGATAACACGTGTGCCCCTTGGCATGCCCTCCATTACCATGGCAACATAAGAACTTGTTTCAAATGATGGCTTGTTGTCATTTACATCCAGAACCTTCACCTCCACATCTACGACAGACATGGACTCAACCAGTGCCTGTCTCATGGTGGCGGAAACTTTGAAGCGATAAATGTTGATTAGCTCATAGTCTAGACGGTTAACAAGCCTTAGAAGTCCAGTTTCTCTTTCCACCACAAATGTTCCACCCTGGTTGCTCTCCCCAGTTTCTCCATTGACCACAGCAAAGAAACCGGTCTGTCCTGGACTTAGATACACTGACCCCAAGGCTGTGCCAACTGGCGTGTCCTCTGGGACCGTGTAGGAGTACTGTGGCTGAGTGAAGGAGGGTACGTTAGCATCAGGTGGTAGAACATGGATGAATGCAGACACAAGAGAATGTTTGGCTGGGGACCCTCCATCTGTAGCTTTCACAAAAAAGGACAGGACCGTTCCTCGAAGATGAGCCATACTTCCTTTTGTGACCATCCAGCCACTGTCTGGCTCAATCTCCAGCACATCCACTAAAGGAAGTCTTGCCTCACTGTACAAAGAGTAGCTAACTCTACCGTTGTCGCCAGCATCTGGGTCTTGAGCTTGGATCTGTGTTACCAATGACCCCATAGGCACATTAGCCTTGATGCTAACTCTGTACTCCACTGCCCTAAATCGTGGTGCATTATCATTTTCATCCACCAGAATTACCCTAACTGTGCAGAATGATGCTCTTCCTCCTCCATCAAGAGCCATTACAGTTAGCACAACGTCTCTGTTTACTGGGTTCTCTCTGTCTAGTTTCTGAGCTGTTGTGATTAGACCATCGGGTCCGATATTAAACTGAGTCTTTCCAAGGTCATTAATAAAGGAGTATGTGATCTGACCAAAAATCCCATAGTCCTCATCTGTAGCACGCACCTGTATAACTCTGGTACCTGCAGGGGCATTTTCACGGACTTCAGCTAAGTAAAACCTTTGACTAAAGACGGGGCTGTAAAGGTTGGCCCCCAAGACCCGAATGTTTACTTGTGCAGTGCTGGTAAATACCCCATCTGATACGGACACATTAAGGGTGTACGCTGGTCCCATCCCCTGTCTGCGCTGATTGGACAAGGAGATGATGCCTGTCTGGGAGTCTATGATGAAGTTCATTTTTTCATCTCCAGAGAGTATGCTGTACCTCAACCTCGCTGCATCTGAGCTGTCTGCATCGGAGGCTTGGACACATGTCACAATGTGCCCTCTGGGAGCTAGTTCACTCATGAAAGCTTCATAAAGAGGTTGGTTGAAGGACGGTGGGTTGTCATTCACATCACTCAACAAGACGGTAACTCTGACCTCACTGCTCTGGGCTGGGAAACCGTTGTCTGTTGCCCTAACGATGAAGTTGTAGCACTGAGAAAGTTCATAGTCCAAAAGACGAGCTGTTGAAACAAGTCCACTAATACTGTCAATGTAGAAGTAGTCTGTGCTGTTAAAGGCATCAGAGAGGATCTGATAGCTAATCACATTGTTATTTTCAGAGTCCAGGTCAGTTGCTAAGAGCTGTATCACTGAGGTCCCGATCATTGAATTTTCTGCCAAAGTGGTTGTATATGAAGCATTTCGAAATACAGGGGCATTGTCATTTACATCCACCACCAATATGTCCACATCTACTTCAGATCTGGCTCCTGTGAGCGTGTCCACAGATCTGACAGTTAGTCTGTAGTAGGGTGTGGTCTCAAAGTCTAGAGCATAAATAACACTTATCACACCACTGTCAAAGCCAATGTCAAACTGAACGGAGGTGTCTCCATCTATAATAGTGTATATGATGTTTTGGCCTTCCGGGCTGGTGGCATTGATGCTTAAAATGGGAGTGGACACTGCAATGTCCTCTCTTACTGATATGCCATAAAAGGGCTTATCAAACACAGGCATGGCTTTGTTCACGACCGTAACTGGAAGCTCAGCAGCAGTGAAGAGGGAGGGGTAACCTGCGTCACGTGCAAAAACGACCAGTGGGTATTCAACATTAGAAAAGTCCGCATTAAAAGCCCTTTTAAGTGTAAGCTCGCCGGTGATCCTGTTCACCTCAAAATGCGGGTGTTCCTCCCTGAGCTCATAGTACACATCTCCATTTATCCCTTTGTCCAAATCTGTTGCAGAAACTTGGAAAATGGATGACCCGGGCTCTGCATCAACCTGCACAGCAGCATAATAGGGAAGGCCAACAAAATCAGGTGCATTGTCATTTACATCCTCAATCTCAACTGTCACGGTTACTCTAGCCACTCGCAACTGGTCGTATTCTCTCCGTGCCTCCACTACCAGCTCATATAATTCCTGTTGTTCTCGATCAAAAGGGACTCCTGTGGTTTGAATGACTCCCGATGTAGGCTGAATTGTAAAGCGTGTCCCTGTATTCAAAAGAGTGTACTTTAGTGGTTCATTTAGGCGGTTTCCAACGGCATTTACAATACTAACTGTAGTAATGTTCACACTGTTCTCCTGTACAGAAGAGGAGTAGGAAGATGGACTAAAAAGGAGGCCACTGTCCATAGCCTCCTTGACCAACACCGTCACAAGAGCTGTGGAAAAGTAGCGTCCATCCGACACCTTGATATTGAAACGATAACGATCTTTAGACAGCTTATTGTTCTTGACAGCAAGAACGCCCGAGGATGAATCCATTTCAAAATGTTCCAAGTTGCCATCAGCTAAGGAATATATCAGATCAGTGGTCATGTCTGGATCAGTGGCCACTACTTTCAGAACTTCTACTCCAACATATGTTGGAAGCAGCAAGATAGTGTCATAGGCTTCTTGGGAAAACTGTGGAGGAGAGTCATTGATGTTTACAACCCTGATTAAGACCTTGGCTGGCTTCTCTGCTGTTAGTTGAGGCTTACCACTGTCTCTCACAATAACAGAAAAATCAAAAACACTGAATGTTTCATAGTCCAGCTTTGCAATGGTTCTGACAGAGCCCGTTCCAGAATCCACAGTAAAGATCAATTTGGCTGCGTCCTCCACAATCTGGAAAACCAGAAGGGCATTCTGATTCTTGTCAGCATCTGCAGCTTTAATTACTAACGGCCTTCCATCCTCACTCATAACCACACTATTGATGGGTGCAGCCTCACTAATGGTTCCAGTATATGTTAGCTGCTGGAAAACCGGAGGATTATCATTTTCATCAACTACCTGGATGCTAACATTGACACTGGAAACAATTCCAGCCATGTTGACGGCTTGAATGACCAGCGTGTAGGAAGAGGTGATCTCAAAGTCGAAATCTCTTTGTGTTGTGATAACACCAGTGTAAGGATTGATTTTAAACCTCTTTCTGTCGTTCCCTTCTGTAATGTCATAAATTAGCATGGACGAGCTAACAGCGCAGATCATCGTGACAAAAGTTCCGACAGTCACATTTTCGCTGATCTCAGCCTGGTACTCTTGCTGGGCAAACTTTGGACTGGAGAAATCGGACAGCGAGATTGCAATCCTAGCAGAGGTTGTGCTGCTTAACGCCGGAGAACCTCCATCTGTGGCTTTTACAGTGAGGGCATAAAAGCCCACCGCTGTAAGGTCCAGCTCTCTGGCTACTGAAACGGTGCCAAACAGTGGATCTATTCCAAAAATGCCTCCTGTGTTACCTAGAAAAAACACACATGCTGGTCATTTTATGATGAAAAGCATTCAAGATGTATCTTAGATTTTTCAAACATTCATGACATATAAAGAGAATAAGCTACTGCATCATACTCAGGAGCAAAGACAATCAGTTTTATTAAAAAAAGCTGAACAATAGAAATGTTTTCAGGGACTGTAATACATTTAGGAGCAGTGAAGACAATATTTACCTGCATCAATCGAGTAAACGATCTCTCCGTTTCTGCCCGAGTCTCTGTCTAGCGCAATCACCTGCAAGACTGATGTTCCAGGAGAGGCTGATTCAGACACTCTACCATCATACACAGTGCGAGTAAAAAATGGAGGCTGGTCATTGGCATCCTCCAAAGCCACAATAATCCGTGTCAGGTCTCTGTAATAGGGGAACTCTTGATCTTTAACCTATAAAATAGCAAAAGAGCAGAGAGAAAGCAACAGACCTGAAGAGAGAAACTAACAGTGTGACAAGGTTCAAGGAAAAGACTTGTGAGAAATTGAGCAAAAGTGAAAAAAGATAGAGAAAAGAAAAGTGGGCAGACATTTAAAAACAGTTAAATGTTGTAGAAATATATTGCTAGTTTATAGATGTTAATGAATGCAACCTTATTGTAAGGTGTTACCCAAAAGTTACTGTGATACTCCACTGTACAGTATTTGTCTCATATAATCTTTGTCTCATGCATGAAACAGACCAGAGGAAATGATGTTTCTTTTAAGAGTTTGCACCTTCATAGCTCAGGAGATTATTTTATTTAAAATAATATAATGTTCCTAGTCTTACTGTGCATGATTCATAGGTGCATGTGATTTCAAACAAACAAAAAAAAGTTTATCATCGCAATCTTTAAAAATGCAATAACTTGCTCCACCTCTGAAACAACTTTTCTTTTCACCTGATGTTGCCAATTTGAGATTGCCTATTTTTCACCCCCTCCCTCCCATAGGGATATACACACACACTTGTTTCTATGCCTTATGAGGAATTTCCATAGACATAATGACTTTTATACTGTACAAACTCTATAGTCTATCCCCTAACCCTCACCCTACCCCTTAACCCAACCCTCACAGAAACCTTTTACAAAAAGCATAGCATAGTAAGTTTTCCCTCATGGGGACTGCTGGCTTGTCCCCACAGTATGTGTGACACACAGTAACCATGCCATCACACACAGTACGCATCATCTATATTTAACATGAACATTTTGGTGGAATTATAGCACTTTTTCTACTGGTGTCTGCGGGTCATCTGTACTAATTGTTGGTCTTGTTCCTACTGTACTAATCTTTTCCTCTCCTGCGCAGAAGAGAAATGACACCTGGCGTGACTCAGCTTGTTGAATGTGGGGTTTTACTCACCATGACAGTAAGGATGTGTTGAGTGCGAGTCTCATAGTCCAATCGATCTGCTGTATACATGACGCCAGTGCCCGGATTGATCCTAAACATCCGCATGCTGGCCGGATCAACGCTGCTATGGATGGAGTAGCTCAGCTTTGCTCGTTCGTCCCGGTCTCTGGCACGGACACGCAAGATCTCCGTGTCGGCCGGCGTGTCCTCGGACACCGAGACTTGATACAAACGCTCGGAGAACACCGGAGCGTTGTCGTTGCTGTCCAAAACCTTCATGTAAATCTAGAGATACAAGAGCAGTGAGTCATTTTCAGCACTGCTGTCAAATTCATCTCACATTAAGAGATGCCCGTATATAAGTAATTTACATTGTTTCGTCATGTACTGTCATCAAAACTGCTTATGTAAGAAAAAGAAAATGCATGTTAATGTGACACTGTGGGGTTCTATTACACTGGAATAATCAAGACGCCTGGGCATAACTAAAAACACATTTGGTGATAGATTATATAGAGATCTCTTTCAAATGACAAACGTATGTTGGAAAAATTAGATACGTGTTAGCAGACTGCTTCAAATCTGGAGATATGTCATTTCCCTCTTGGATATTTTAGGTATAGCTGCCAAGAATATTCAGAAAAAAAGTTTTTTTTCAAAGTTTGCAGTCTTGTAACATCTGGCAGGGAAAGAGCTGCAGGATGTTTATCTGGCTGATAATATACCTGTGTGGTAGCTGTGTTGGTCCCATCTGACACCTGTACTGTCATGTTGTACTGGGACTGAGTCTCTGCGTCCAGAGGTCTGGCTATTACAATGGTTCCCACCCCTCTCTGAATATCAAAAGGCCCATCATAGTTACCTATTTACACCAAGAGAACACAGTAGACACGGGCTGCATTAGCTGAAGATATCAGGGTGAGCGTTCCACGAATCAAACTGTCAAGCGGTTTGTACGTTTTAGGAGACACATCCTTCACATTTTGCTGTGATTCACCAAACTTTCATGGCTTTTGAAAGATCAACCGCCTTCTGTTGGGATCTTTCCCATCAGCCTTGGGTCTCTTATCTTCAACTCCCACAAACATCTGTGGCAGGTTCAAGCCTCTTCATGGCAGATTCGCGAATCATTAATTCAGGCCCATTCTGAAGGATAAGGGCAAACTTACAGAGCGCTTTTAGTATTCATTGCATGCATCTGTTCCAATTTCACTCAATTTCCACTGCACTTAGTTGAGATCGGAGCGCTCACGCTCCTGAAGGTATCGCAGCGCTCAAAAGCGTTTGCAGGACTGAGCGCTTTGTTTGCCCCACGGCAAATGGAGTTTTTAAAACGAGTATCTAAAAGTATCTGATAAACTAGCCATCCCTTCACGCTCACCAAAATAAATACTGACAGAGCGTTAGCTTACCACTGTCAGATGAGCAGTTTTCAACACAGGAGCTCTGAGGGATATAAAACATCTCGCGTGAAGTTCTTCCACCTGTTCCGAAAACAATCCGGATAAATTTGAAGAAGAAACGAGCTCATATTAAGACCATAGCAGAATCACGATCAAAAATGCTTATTCATGTGGAAGTTTTTCATATTAAATACACACACACACTCCACGAGGTAAATATTGCACCGGTCAGCGCGATGTAACACAACTGAGAGTGTTTAATCAAAATGACTTGAAAAATCTCTTCACACATTTATTCGACTCATACATCATCTGTTGTATAACTTTGAGCTGAATGCATAGGCACAAATAATAAATATGTACAAGGGTTGTGAACAATGAGCAAATGGAGTAAATCTTTGTCAGCATAGCTTGCGGAAGATGTCTGCTGTAAATTACATTAGCATTTTTCTATTTACAGTAGCAGACACATTTATTTCAAGCAACTACAATAAAGTGATTCATCCTAACGAGACAACATGATTAGTAGTTTTCTGATTTTAAATTAATTAGAGTTAACAAGTCAGGCATTCCTGTAGGTCAGCTTGTAGCACGACACTAACCAAACCAATATAAATGCATAGCCTTAATGCATTAGAAGTCGCATTGGGTAAACATGTCTGTTATAAATGTACATATGACAGAAACTGCAGCATTATTGATGCTCACCAATGATATCAAACCATAAAGGAGTTCCTGTAGGCCGGACTGATACCCTTCCTACTGCCTCATACACTTTGGCAGTTTCAGCCACTGTGAAGTTGTAAATGGGTGCTGTAAATCTCAGGGCCCGTGGCGAAGACAAGGGTTTCCAAATCCATTCAATATGTAAACGGGCTGTCGACCACTTCTGGGGGGTCCCATTGTCAGTGGCTTTTATCTAAGCAGGACAGGAGGCATATGAAGCATAGCAAAAAATAAAACTAAAGTTGTGCTAAAACAACTTTAACGTTCACTAAAGCAGCGATCTCTAATCCAGCTCCCGCGGGCCGCTGTCCTGCCGAGTTTAGCTACAACCATTAGCAAACAAACCGGAGAAACCCGATCGCGGTTTTCAGGATTACCTGACAAGCACAGGCAGGTGTGATTGATTACGGTTGTAGCTAAACTCTGCAGGAAGTTGCCCCTTCAGGAGCTGAATCTGAGGCCCCTTACATTAAAGTGACACTTTTAGTATTCATAGAACAGTCTGGTACTTTACCGTAAGGATATCATAGCCACCAGCTGTGACCATCTTCCTGGACGACACCATGGCTGTCTTGGCATCGATAAAGAATTTGCCATCATCGTTTCCATCCACAATGCTGTATG
The DNA here is from genome assembly GCA_036877585.1 of Botia kubotai. NCBI lineage: Eukaryota > Metazoa > Chordata > Actinopteri > Cypriniformes > Botiidae > Botia > Botia kubotai. The sequence goes on from JAZGTI010008035.1 coordinate 16,058, forward strand.
TAAGATCCGCGTTGGACCCTTCATCTCGATCGTAGGCAAACACTCTGTAGATCGGGTCGCCGCGTTTGTTGCGGTCCCGTTCCGGAAGGCTGATCCGGTACACGGAGTCTGAGAATTCTGGCGTATTGTCATTTTCATCCAGAACATGCACTATCACCCACACTGTGGACTGCCTCAAGATACCACCCCCATCCATAACAGTAACCTAGATAAACACATATATACACAATCTCTAAACACAGTGAGTATAGCACTACTCTCTATAATACCTAGAACAAACAACACTATTGTTATTTTTTATACTTAGGGTAAGACTTTTGTTATAATGTATTAAACATTTGTGTGTAACTATGGTACCATTTATGCCAGGCACAGCAATGACACCTCAAATTGTGCAGCTTATGTGGGAACAGATTTTTCAAATTTGTGATCTGTCGTTTAAAATTTTACTGGACGAATGATAAAACAGGTGAATTAACTATCTTAGGTTTACACTAAATATCACAGAGATCTGGGGGGTGGGCTTGTTGGATTTTTGGACCAGCACGCAAACAGTCATACGCTTCAAATTATTTAGAACATCTTAGAAACACCCTGGCAACATCCATAAACATCAGGAGGACTGTGGCAATAAACCTGTTGGCTGGGTTTAAGTCTGGCTGCATCAGGTAGCAACCTCCCTATGTACCAGAATCTTTATCTAAAGTGACTTACAAATGAGAAACATCACCAGCAACTTTTTCAAAGAAGAGCTCGTAATAGCAAAGAAGCAGAGCGGCGAGATGAACGCGTAAAGCAGATGAAAGAAGACAGGTGAAACAGATGAGACAGGAAGAGCTTTTAGGGTTGCAGTCTAGTTAAATGCACATAGAAGAGGTGCGTTTGCAGTCGTTTCTTGAACAATGTAATTGTCTCGGCAGCTCATTCCGCCACATGGCAACTGAGAAAGCAAATGATCTAGAGAGTGACTGTGGCTTTCATGTGTCCCTCGACCACGCTATAAATAAGCTGCGAGGCCCTCACACAAAACAAAACCTGGGTGTCTTTATTCATAAAAATAAAGGTTTCAAAACAAATGAATAGACAAAAACATCAATACGCACATATTCTGTAAAAACAACCCGATGAGACAACTTTTCTGACTCTTCTAAAGCACACTGATGTCCCCGGAGACTAGATGTCACTGATCAGAGAGCGATCACAAAAACGGGGCCAGGGGCCATTCCACCACTGCACACTCATAGACGGCAGATCATGAAAGCCTGAATGGACTACATTTTTAATAGGGTGCTGCACTGTCAGCAGCACACACTGGAGGACCCTGAAGTTTGGGGCCGCTCTCAAAGGACACTCCTCTGGGCTGAGTCGGTAAGATGTGAACTTTGAAACTGGAAGCTCTCTGTTAAGTGAATCATCATTTAGTGAACACAAAATCAATGGCTTTGATTTTCCCCCGTGCATGTAGGGCAGTCACGGGGAGCCACGCCCACATTATCGATCAGCTCTACTGTACCGCTGTCATCGACCAATCAGTGATTTAAGCGCTGGCCACCAGACTAGATGAAATTCTGTGCATCCGCACGTGTTTTGAGTTTAAGAGTGTTTGGCTTTGGCTTTGTTTTTTCTGTCAATCATAACAAATATGACGCTATATCAGAGGTCATAAGATGTACTGTTTGGTATAGGTGCTATGCTTATTCAGTATTTGTTTAAAAAGCACATTGGAAACACAGGCACCTTTATGTGTAAATCCATTCCCCACGCAACACTGTGACTGCCTACCCTTATTTTCCAATGCAATCTATAGGATATTGTTAGAATCTATATTGTTTGACTGACAAATGTCTGCTTAAAACAGATCGATAAGCAAACGAGTCGGAGGTTATGCTATATGATGCAGTCAATCAAATACTTTCACTTGCTTTAAAGTATTTCATAATATTGTCACTTACACTGGAATTATATACTTTCAACTTCCAATTTTTTTGTGGAATGCAAAGGGAGAAATTCTAAAGAACATACCGGCTTATATTGCCCTCCCCCCAAAATAACAAAAACAACTCATACAGCCATGTAAAGCCTCAAATTTTACAGAGAAAATAAAAACAATGTAACTTTTGATTTGGTCATGACACTCAGCTATCGTATTGCTTCTGTTTACAAACGTCTGTGGTGTTGTCTGTCCTCACTGGACCTTGACAGCAATGGCCACTATCACTCAGAACAGAACAGAAGACTCACTCTTTTCTCCCTTTATGTTCCACAGAAAAATGATCAGCATACAGATTTAAAACTGCACCATAAAGAAAATAAAACAATGAAACGTTTGTGGGTGAACTGTTATTACAGGTGATCTAACAGCATGCGGTCAGAGACGTGTTTGGTACCTCCAGGAAATGCTCTGCTTGTTGCTCTCTGTCCAGCTTCCTTGACGTGGTGGTGACCAGTCCTGAAAAACCAACCGCAAAACGCAATGAGACGAAAATGGAACAAAGAGGAACTTTGTAGTCAAATCACCTTGAATTATACAAATGGAACGGATAGAATAACAGTGATTATCAGCACGAAGAGCCGTGGCGCTTTCAGCAGTGATTAATAAATAACATGTCACTCAAGACTGCATGATGTGCATTGTTTGTTTATTGTGGAAGAATGAGCCGCGCGTGACACGAAGGGCCTTTGGCGTAAACCCGGCTCACAGATGGCGTGTCGTGAAAGCGCAGGGTTAGTTTTCAAGCTCTCGCTGGCTGTAAATAGGCTTTAAAAGAAGCACTTCTACAGAAAGAGAGCAGTAGAGACTGAGCACAGGATAGAATAGAATATGAATGCCTCCCTAAGGCAGGAGACATCTGGATGCTGGATACAGTTTAAGTGGGTCTGTGGATTCCACAACAATTCCAGCTGTGGACTCACGGACAAGCTGCGGAGAAGTTGTGGAAAACCAGTTTCGACAGATGTGGTGACTCTAATGTATTACATTTCCACACTCCATGTATTTATTTAATGATAAGTATTTATTTAATGTTAAGCATTATTTACGTTAATATTACAAAGTAACAGAATTCCACAAATAAGGGTTTCAGACATCCCAAATTTTGGTTAAAGGGTTGTGAAAACCGCAAACCTTACATTAAAGAAACAGTTAAATAAATCATATAAATAGATAAATAATAGATAAAAAATGAACAGATAAATAAAATAAATGAATACCAAATAAAATAAAGATAAATAAAACAGCTAAATGAATATGCTTGCCCTCCTGAGGCGGGCTGACCATTTCTTGAGAAGAGAGAGAAAAACATCAGCTCCTGTTTCGTAGCCTATTTGTGGAAAGTGCCATTTACCTAATAGAAATGTATTTCACATGCTTTCTGTGCCTCGCATTCTCTGTGAACTATAACCATGGCAACAAAGGACTCCTGACGGCAGGAGTTGAACAGCACTGCTGGAATCCACAGCATTCCCTAATGCGTGTCATTTTGATCCAGTGAGACTCAATTACAGAAATTAGAGGCGCCGTGAACTCAGAGCTGATGCACGACAGAAACAAAGTGATCGTGAGGAAAGTGTGAGCAAAGGATTATTACCCAGGAGCAATGTGGAAGCTGACCAACACAGAATAAAGATATCGTTGAGCAGACACAAGTAAAGAAATGACACTATTGGAGGCAAGCTTAGGAAATTAACTTTAAACTGGGCATAAATTGCAACTATAATGTTGAAGTTAGCCTAAACGTGTTTTCCTTTATTACGTATGTTGCAAAGGCGTTCGGGATGGTTGCTAGGGTGTTACTACTTCACCTATTTTGTCTGTCTATTTTATCAACCACTGTGTTAAAATCTGAAGCCAGTTCACTTAGAAATATAAAAGCATATCTCTCCTCAATAAACACCACCAGTAATAATTAAACAGGCTGTTTGAAAGGATCACTTTCTGTTTGAAAGGATCAGTAATTGGTCGCTTGTTCACGCAAACATCATATTTGTTTTTATAAAACAACTGAACGCTCAAAATTTCAGAGACGACCACAAAAGGAGAGCTAAACTAGTGGGAAGTAATTTTGTGGCTTTTTCCCAACAGTGATTAGAGCAAAACAGAATCTATAACGAAGATGTGTAGTCTCAACATTTTAAATTGGTTTAAACTTTAAATCTTTTTATTGAATTCCTTCATCTATTCCCTTTTTAGATGTTGTTGCTTATCCTCAAGGACCAGAGATGTTTTGAAATGAGTTTTCTTCTTAAATGCTTACATTGCGTCCTGAGCTTTGGTCCATTTTAGAGTTTATGTAAAGGAGATATAGAGTATTAGCCGTCTCCTCTCGCCTTAGCGCAACAGACCTCACCGCGCACTCACGCTCACTCAAATCTCATTATTTATGTTGAGTTAGATTTATTGCGCTTAAACCTCAGTATTCCAGTGTAAATATGTAGTGCCACATGCTGCCTTGGAGGGATTTGCCGCTAGTGGAATGAAAAGCTTTCCTGCTGTCACCAAAACCTTTAATTAATTCACTGACTATAGCTGCATACATAAGCTCCCAGTTAAGTGACAGGGAAGCATGCTAGTGTAATCAGTGGTGCAGCATGAACCCAGCATGCCATGTTCGTTGACTCCTCACACAGAAACATCCGGAAACAAATCAGATTCCAGACTGCGCAGCTCAATTTATCAA
>JAZGTI010008036.1:0-20728 GCA_036877585.1 Botia kubotai
CGGAGTGTAACACTGTGTTTACTGCAGGGGCGACAGGCATGTGGCGTTTGGCAGCAGACCTTCTCCCAGCAGCAGCTGGGGCTCCATCTTTGTATCTTAAGGTACTGCCTAATCACCCTCGCAACTCTAACTACATCTCTCATGTTTTCAATCAGCCAGGCCCATAAATTATTGTCAGCAGTAATCACAGCCCTCCACTCGTGGCCCGCTGAGGGGTCCTCGCCTGTCTGTGCGCATCGATTCAGTCTTTCCTGGCACTGCGCTAACACATCTGAGGGGCGCTGAGGTCTGAGTGTTCGCCAAATCAACGCAGCACTGACAGGTCTGGAGGAGGAAGAGGTCTCTCTGAAGAGGTGGTGTTAATGAAGATGATTAACCTATCCACACAGCACTGGATGACAAAATCAAAGCTCATTACATCAAACCTGACAGGCCCGGCAAGCCATATTATTTGGACTGTGTGTTGTGGCGTTTTCTCCATCCCCAAGCCTTGATCTTTAAGGGTCATCTCTTCAGAGATTCTCCTCCAAACCTTCCTGTAGAGCGACAATCTGTAACTTTTGGATTATTAATAAAAATCAATTAATAAACAAGTACATAACAGATGTTTACAATAATAATTTATCATTTGAGCTGTCGGGTCCGATTTCCCAAGAAATGTCAGTTTAGCTTCATTTGACTTTATATGTCAAGAAAAGTACGTAAAGTAACCTGCAATTTCACATTTTGAACAGAGATGGTGACGGAGAGGCAGAAGTTGGAGACGCTGCTTTAACTCTTTGAGTTTACATGGAACAGAAATGCTGTATATGCGTCTCTCTTCCTTTTCTAATAAAGTCATCTGGCTGCTTTGGCAGGCAGCCCAAGAACTCGCAGAACAGCCTGCGTTCCTCAGCACCACACACTTTTTTTTCACTGTGAAAACTGCCAGCATGGGGTGGCACAGTCACTTCTGGCGAGGCGGTGCTGTCAGTCTAGATCAGCAAGAACAGCCTTCGCTTTCAATTAGCTTTCATCAGGCCCAGACAGTCAACGTGTCGGCTACGCTAAGTCAAGGACCAGCGTTAAGAAGCAGGTGGGTGGAGAGGGGAGAAGAGGTGGTGTAACAAGCCTCAAGAGTCAGGGACCCGAATGCCTGTCAACACAGAGTTCCTCTGTAGCAGACAGAAGCCCTGTGGTTGCGGTAAACACCGCGCAGCGCAACGCACACGCAGTCACGCATTCGACGCGTGATGGAAAGGGGGAGCGATGAGACGCGTTATCTCCTGGATGAATGGATCTTCTCGTGTCTGGTCTGTGATTGAGAACAGAGAAGAACTTTTTATAACATAGTGAGGAAACAGTTTGAAAAGTTTCTGCTGAAGGTGAGGTCACACACAGTCCAACACTGACGGGATAGATGTTTCTGCTGGAAGGAATAACAAAGGTTGTGGATCATCTCGAGGTGTTCTTTAGTGGAGCAGGCCGGTGTGAAAACGGAGTAGCAGGAGACAGGCTGGGGAAAGGAGGTGCTGCCCGCAGGTTGTTTATGCGAGTGGCTGAATCAGGGGGGATTCGGTGTGCTGTACCCTTGTTGGGTGCAGATCTCAGGGGAAAACAGCCTGAGGTGGAGGGTGGTAAACATGGATATCCCAACAGACAGCACAGGAGCTTTGGCAGCCACCTGATGATAGCAATGGACAACAATACTGTTATTGAGAGAGTCTCTTATTTTTAAAAGCCTCAACATGTTAAGCATTGTATAAATACGATACAGTACAAATACTGCTTAAAAATAAACACACATATATACATATATATGTGTGTGTTTATTATAAATTATTTATCCATGCAAATCACCTCGTAATCTTTAATCAAAATCTGAAAATGTACTTCCCCTCTGAAACAGGAATCCTTTTCGAATGACATCAGTCTGTCGGTTTGGGAGGAGCCAAGCGCATTAACCACTCCCTCAAATGATCAGTTACTGTATGCCCCCCTAGAGGGAATAAATAGGAAAGTGGGTGCCAATTTCCATCATAAACACCAAGTAGACCAGAAGACCCGATGTTGTAATCCAAGGCAATGCACTTTTGACAGGGTTCGAAGGGTCTTTTTAAGCACTCTGCACAAAACCATCCAATATGTTCTCAGACAACCTCTCCACATTACAGCATGAGATGCAACCAGCTTCTTGTGGTTGGACGGGCTACAGAGGACCATTGTACCCGCACTGCGGCCAGAGATCTACTATCTGCCACCTGTAAAAACTCATATTAAAGCAATATGTGGTCAAAAACTCAGTCCGCCTGGAGTTTTCATTTCACGCTGTTTTAGCCTGAGCTGGGATAGCTGCCTGAGGGGACTGTAAACCGTACAATAAACGCAGTATTCCCTTTATGATTCCTAATATGAGCAGCAATGGTGTATTTACTGTAAGCGGTCTTCTCGTTGCCTTAGTGTGAATATTTACCCGAAACTCCCTTAGCCCTGGATTCCCATCGATGATATAAATAATAGGTCTGTGCTTTCTTTAGCTGACTGTATAATATACTGCTTAATGTGTGACGCCCCAGTGAGAAAATAAAATGGAAGGTCAAAGAGCGCAGAACACAAAATGGCAACGTGCCGATCCAAAGCCCAGCCTCAATGGAAGTGGACCACAGTGGATTACATCATGTCATTGTTGCGACACATACGATCATCCTTCGTTTCCAGAGGATGTGCGTCCAAGCCAAAACACAATCCAGTCTGCCATTCTGTTCCATATGCATCCTGTTGGATCCATGTGTCCTTCATACAGAGTCATCTCCCCTGCCACAGAACGCTGATCACACATCAAGATTCAATTTACAGCCCATTAGCTGTTAGTAGAGAGATGGTTCTAATTTTCTGCTTGGACTCTGTTGAAGGAGAAAAAGAGATGGAGAAAATATTGAGCAGGGGTGAATTTTGTGGACTTCTCTGGCCTCTAATGAAAGCAAAAGTTTAAGATCACTCACAATTGTACATGTATATAAGCAACCCAAAATCCACATAGAATCCATGTTGTTACCAAAATGAGAACTATAAAAAATTAACAGAATTTGATAAACCTGAATTCAAAAAATAAGTCAAATCAGTCCAAAAACTGATTAAAGTAAATTTAAATCATGTAATTATGATTATTATAGCTGCTGATACAGAGTATATAATTTTTGAAGCCACCATACAGAGACAACACTAGAATGTTCTGAGAAATTGTACAATGTTAAATCTATTTAAATCAGTTATCACGTTAACTTTGACAGTTCTGAATTATTACAACTAAAACAAAAAACTAAACGTACCGAAAAATTAAAATTAAATACCTAAAGTAAACTGAAAGGACAAATAAAATAAACAAATATAAGCTAAATTAAAAGCAGAATGATTTGTAGTCGACCAACTTTCATTGATTATCATGAATTAAAGTAGCTCTTATGGGTAAAGGTGGAACAGTGTACTAGAGGTGTAAGTGTGAGACAGAACTCCAGGACACTGTAGAGGACACCAGAGCATCATTCTCCTTTACCATGCGATCGCATTACAGCATGCGCAGGTGGAATAGCTCTTCAGATGAGCGCTGTTGTCAACGGAGACAAACTGCAGCTTCTGGGAATGCCCCAGATCTGACAAATTATCCCCCAACATCAGTCAACTCGTTTGACTGTATGAGGCATCCTGCGTCCCGCTCAGGGTCGCACCGAGCAGCACCCACAATCTGTTCATCTCCAGGTGTCCATTAATGATGTTCCTCCTGAAGCTGTGGCATGCGCGCGCGTAATGCCTCACCACCCTAATTACACGTGAGGGGACGGAAGGTGTGAAACACTCACTAATACTTTGCCAAATGTCAAACGGTAAACTGCTGACTCTATATTTGTTGTGCAGGCGTCTCGTTTTGCACAAGAAACAGTGTTCGCTTAATGCAAATGTGCAGGAAAATATGAGCGCAAATGTCTTTGAAGTCCCAGGCTGGGGAAGTTTGACAAGGACAGAAAGATGGAGGTGGAGTACACAGTGGAGGGGGCAACAACTGCTGGAAAGCTCCACCTCTATTAGCATATCAGGCTCATTAGCGTCCCACAGGAAAAGACCCCTGGGAAAAAAAACAAGCCATCTTACTGAGAAATCTTATCTTATCCAATCTAAGCACCGTCTCGGCTCTCCATATTTTTCCCTCGGCTCGCCCCCTTCAGCTACACAAAGTAGGACGACCCGTAGAACGCTTCAGAGCGAAGCTCTCCGAGTTTTGTTTGAGTAACCGTCTTCGCTACCCCTCCCACCCCCTTCCTCCATTAAGCTGTTAAAGCCACACAGTCAATTATTCCGTCTCAGGGAGGTAGCGGTTCATCCGGGCCCTGAGAAAACGCTACGCTTTGCTGGACAGGCAATGAGTGGAGAGGGTGCCATGAAACTGTGTGTTTAAGCCAAGCAATTTCTCATGAGGTGAAGGTAAGGCAATGAGATGCTTCGTTGCCTGTGGTATTACATAAAATCTGAGGAGGATAAAACTGAAAGGCCGTAATAGGGACATTTTGGACTATTATCACGTGCTTGTCAGATTTAGTGCTGTGGAAAAGGAGCACGGGCGATGTCTCCAAGGAGCCAAGTCGGGCGGTATTTAAAAGACGTTCAGAGAATAAAATAATCAACAGTACAAAATGAAGCAAAATAAATATTTCAGATGAATGTTGGAATAATGCTTAAAACAACACCATTTTTTGACCAGCAACATGAGAGGATAATATAATGAGTGAGGCAGGCACAAATCAGACGGCAAGGGTCAAACTGGTGGAAATGAATGGACTAATAACAACAACCTTCCAACATCACCATTTTTCTCATGTCTGAATGTAAATGAGCTTGACATGCGAGTCAGCTGCTTTTAAAAACACTCAGCACTGTTACATTAAAGAAGCCATTCTGGGACTGTGACTGTCATTTCACCGGCTCTGTTTACAGAGTGTTAATGATCAGAACAGAAGATGACCCAATAATATCAAACAACGGTTAGTAGTGACAAATGAAAGCTAAATGTGCTTTATACTGTATTGTAGTTATGCTTTAAACCTAGAGACTTTGTTAATATGTTAGTATTAACAAAATGTGTCAGACAAAACATTTTACAAGTAAAAAATTACAAATAATAATTGCATCATGAAAACTACCACAAAATCTGACCCGACAACTAAAATCGCAAATTATTAATATACACTTTTACACACGCTTTTATTTGTTATATATCTGCACACTGTTTTTGTTTATCTTAACCAAAAAAAGTTACAAATTGCAGATTTAAGCAATGCAATGGGTTTGCGAAAGGAACATAACGGAAATTATTAGTTACCAGAAAATGTATTTGTATCTTCGCATATCAAATTTGATATTTGCCATTAATGCACCATATATAAATGTACGCAAATGAAAATTGCGTCTGATAAAATACAGGCCAGTTTTTCAAATCCCAAAACTATTATGTTTGAACTTCACAAAATATGCTTTCATATGGCTTTGGAAGCATATAAGCATATACTTATAAGCATATACTTTATGCATTCAAATGGAGTACGTCATCAATGTGGTGAGAAGACCTAATTTTTCACAGTCAAAACATTAAAGGATCTCATCCAGGCCAAACAACCTGCGCTTCACATCTGGGCAGGAAACGACTTTCATGATTATTTCACAACAGACGGAAACTGTCCATCTCTGAGGAGAAGACCCACAACACAAAGCCACAAATGTCGTTTTTCACGTAGCAACTGTGAAAACATCACTCACTTTGCTGCAGACATCACACGCCACTCAAAACCCATGCGCCCAGCGGCTATGACCACCGGCTACTGGTCCCGCTCTTATAAAACACTGCTTCTCCACCTCATACCCTCAGCATATGCCATCCACATGCCTGGCACAGAACAAACCTCACTGTAGTGCTTTTGTTTGAAGTTGCTTCAAACAGAATGCGTGTGGATTTAGAGCACAATGTGGAAGCAACCCATTGAACAGCGAGTTTTTTCACCCTCGAGAGGAGAGCAGCAAAATCTCATAACCCACGTGCGCAGAAGAGACACTCTGAGCTTTCCTGTGGCTCAGTGGTTAGAGCACGGTGTTAACAACGCCAAGGTCGTGGGTTCGATCCCAAGGATTGCACATACTCAGAGACAATGTATAGTATAATGCAATGTTAGTCGCTTTGGATAAAAGCGTCTGCCAAATGCGTAAATGTAAATAGATTTTCTAGGGTGAACCGGTTCTTGCAGTCGAGGAACTATGTGAATGGAGTGTCATGATTATGTCCCATTATGATTGTGCGCGTGGTTTGGAAGCGCAGGCTAGCGTGCAAACGCGCGGCGCGAAGGAAAGCTGTTTTTTCATTTCTTATGCAACTGCTCAGATTTACATCAGGTTTCACTGTAATTTCAAAATCGGCAAATCTCACTCAGCCTAATGGGGAAAGTAGTTGTGTATTCTTAAAACGCAGTGTTTTCCCAGGCCATAGATACACATGCCATAGATAGATAAATAGCACTCAGGTCATTAGACTGGACTGGAACTGTACAGCAATTAAGATTTGCTGCTTAAAGATTTTGAAGATTAAAAATTGAACCTCAGGAAAAAACAATCATGAGTGAACGAGCCTTTAACTCATAACTCTTTGAGCACATAACGATCATGCTGATATATTATAATGAGAGTGGGTAAAGATGGGCGTTTATATAAACGAGCGATGCCTGAATCAATAGGGTCTCTTAATCAATAGGTCTGCAGAAGCAGAACGCCTGTGAGGATGAGATCAGAACGGCAAACAGTTGCATCTCTGTGCGGTGTTAAACTGCTTGAAGTTGTGAACATGACCCTGCAGAGGTCCGTTCACTGGGGGCTTAAGTCACATGTGTTCAAGTCAGCTTAGCTTACTATCAGATCTACAACTACGTGTGACTCACAGCTTCACGCTAAACTAAAGGGCAGCGTGCACATGTGTCGAAGGGGAAGAGAGCTGAATACATTTACATCTCAAAGAGACAGAAAGAGAGAAATAGTAAGTGAATTAGAAGCAGAATGATTAGGATTTGTCCATATTTTTTTGCAAAGCTCGCAACAGTTAAAATACAAGGACATTTTGTATAATAATTTCCTTTATGTGCATATCTTATAATAATCAATACACAATGTAGCAGTGTTAGGAAAATGCCTACCCAGCTAACTGGAACGTTCACAGAATATCGGCTGATGTTCTCTACACGTTTTCTTGAAGTTATCCAAAACATTCTTGCAGCAATGTTTGTAGAATGTTATATATCATTAATCAAAAACATTATTCTTACGTTCTTAGTGGAATGTTTAAAAAACACTCAAATTTAAAAAACATTACAAAATGTGTTCAAAACATCTAAAAAACATTTAATATTTCATATTAAAGCTTTTTAAAGACAAAAGAATGTGTGACATGCCTCAGCAATGTTATTGGGCATGTGGTCTTTGGTGAGGAGCACTAATCAATCAGACTGGCTTTGCCCTTCTGGAGAGACAAACCCAGTTTCCCTACACTCATCCGTCACAGACGGCCTCTGGTTGGCTCTTTTCACACGATCCCTCTCACTCCTCCACGACACGATGACTTATGATGTTTTCTACCTTGTTTTCCCTCTCGCTCCTCTCGATGGAGAGTAACGACAGCCCCCCCTCCGATTTTCCATCTCAATAGCCGGAAAATTAGCTCCAAATGTCTGGCATGGACTCACACAGCAGAGAGACCCTGAAAGTCAACTCGCCGCACAGAGGGCGTTTAATTCTAATTTCTCTCTCCAATAGAATTCTACCGTAATATTCGTCCTGACAGCAAAACATGTGTTCTATCAAAACACCTCCGGAGGACTCGGTTACATGTGAGGCTGTTTTGTTGAACTTATCAGCAGGTGAGCAGAGGCACTTCTTAGCGGTTTCACACACAATTATCCATCCAAAAACTGTGAGGTACGCTTGAACACAGACGCTAACTACCGCCTAAGATGTGCTAAAAACAAATGTAATCCCTGATTACATGACAGGAAACATTCTTAGAACGTTAGCTAACATTCTCTGAAAGTTCTCTCGAAGTTATCAAAACAACGTTCTTGCAGTTATAGATCTTTTTATGTTATACATCATATATAACCAAAACGTTATTCTTAGTTGTTCGTGGAACGTATTAATACATAACAGAATCAAAAATGTTTAAATGTCGTTATTATATCAAACAATAACGTTAATACAACATTTTTGTTTTTAATAGAAACATTAGAAAAACTTTCTTGCAACCTAAAATTGTTAGCTGGGATATTACCAGGATGTTGTGAAGATACTTTATCAAGATCTGAAGAACATAATGAGAAGATGGTAGAAAGCAAACTACCCAATCAAAGAGTTAATATTGTTGCCATGGAGAACCAGGTTTGTAACACCTGACTGATGGCTATAACTTAAATCAATGTGCTTCTCCAGTTTACTGGGAATAACGCCATTGAAAATGCTGCTGAGTCATTTGTTAATAAAATATTACCTTATACTCAGGGCAGGAGCCACGCTGTAATCTAGACATTGAACAAACACAGCCTGCAAAAACACAGACATGTATGAGTGTAAAAGTGAGTGTATTAGTTAGGATCTTGCTGAAAGACTCACTAGCTTGTACATACATTTATCTGACTAAACTGTTAACTATCTGACTAAACTGTTAACAATGAGCAACCTTTATATGACACAGTCAGGTGCGTACTATGCTAGGTGGAGGAGGCCTCTGCTTGGCCGAGCTAAATAAAAGCCTAAAAATAGCATTATTACTTTCCAGAGTGTGGGTGGGGGGCAACTTTTAAAAAACATGTGTGTGTGTGTGTGGTGGGGGGTTCACATGTCTGTTCACATGTCTGTTTTATCAGATACTGACACACAGAGACTTTATCTGCCTCTAAGTTTCTGAGTTGCTGCAGCTGGGCCTCTAGTCAGTCTCATATCACACGGTAAGATCCTTAACACATACAGCTAGTCATTCGGCTAGTCTCAACAAAACAGATGACGAACAACAAAACTCACGGACATTAGTAAGACAGAGAAGATTACACAGCACCAAGAAACATACCAACAAAAGAACCCACGAGATTTTCCAGGCCCAGGAAAACAAGGTAATGTGAAGGTCGTTTAAAGAGCATCAGGCTGCGTGGCGCTGGAGGGGAGCTGGGAGAGAGTGTGCAGGGAGCCTGGCTGTGAATCGGTGACGCTGGAGCTGGGGCTCGGGCGCTCTCCCTGGTGCTCCTCATCAATCTCCGCCCGTCCGCAGAGGGTCTCCATGACCCACATAGCAGCCCTGCAGCAGGGAGGCCCTTTTTTCTATTATTGATACCTCTGGATCACACAACTTTAGCCTCCATCCAGCAGCACAGCAAAGCAGCGTCAAAGGTCAGAGAACCCCATGCAGACTTTCAGCCTGGATGTCTCGCCCAATGGCCACATGACTTAGCATCAGACATCCCAGCTAACAATTTTGGGTCGTAAGAAGGGGTTGTAGTTCCCTAATGTTTCCATTACGTGCCTAATTAAGCCATTAAAAATGTTATTTTTAAAGTTCTAGGAATGTTTAAAACGTCCATTTGTTTTATTGTCCACAACGTTTTATTAACGTTATTGCTTGGTTACATTATTCAACTTTTTAAACGTTCCAGTAACAACCTAAAAGCAACATTTTTTAATTTGCAACGGTAAAAAAGTTCTACTGAAGTTACTGCAAGAACGTCTTGTGATAGCGTTGAGAGAACTTTTAGAGAGCATGAACTAACGTTCTGAGAACGTTCCCTGTTAGCTGGGATCAGCAGCATCACAGGGGTGTGAATGGTTACTCATTGTCCATTCAAAGTAAATGAAGCATTCACTAAACTGAAAAGCATTCGAGAAGGAAGAATGTTTGGAGGAATTAAGGTGTGCTTCAGTATGCTGTATGATGCGTGCAGTCCTCAGAACAGCTTATAGTGTTTGTTTTTTATAGATAGCTAGATGTTCGTCACTGACTTATGGACCTGCCATAATAACTGAAAAACATGCCGTTTTCTCCAAGGTAACAAATTAACTCAGGCTCTCGAGAAGGGTTGATTTCCTTGGCAACGCCATGCTGTTGCTACTCTGCTCTGCTGCCATAGGAGCCCCTAATCTCACCTTCAGATCTTTAAACAAACCAAGTGTAAACCTACAATGACCGGTGAAACACCATCCAAAGGGAAAATGTCTTTATTTTTTAAGAAAATTCCAGCACATTTCCACAGACCGGGCCAAACAAAGGAAGCTCTGTGAGTCGGTCTGATGGCAGGTTGATGAAGAGCTTTCAGTGAGTAATAAGTACAATAAACCGTGAATTCCTGGTTTCTTATAGCGTCCCCGCATATGCCTGTGGTTAACACTAAAATGATACAGGGCCAGGAAAGAGCCCGGGGTGCGTTAAGGACACAGAACTGACCCGCCCTGTTTCCAACTCGTGTGATCTTTCACAACGATTCAGACGGGTAACAAATACTCAAAGGGGACCAGGCTGACTCGCTGCTGTAGCTGCTAGACACGCCTGAGGTGCAGAATCAGCTGGCTGGCTCTCGCAAAACAAAGACCTGCTTATGGAAACAACCGTCGCCTCGCTGACAAGATGTTCACATGTGTGTGTGTCTGCGAGCATGTTAACGCATTTTTTACAAGCGCATTTACATACAGAGAGGAAAACGTTGTGTCAGCATTGTCAGCATGCAAGAAAACAAGGGTACTTTGAAAGCCCTCTATAATCTTCTACCCTAACGTGAAGCAAAGACGGAGTAAGACGCTTCGGTTTGGAAACAATCAGCTATTCTTCTCCGCTTATGTTTCAGAATTTAGGAGATAAACACCATTCTAAGACATGGGCAACGTGAAACACAATTCAAGTTGTAATGTTGAACTATTGCAATGCTTTGAAGCTGCAAAGGAATTCTGGCTTTGCGTGATGGAAATACAGTTCTCAGTAGCAGTATCTCATTGTATCTCATACAGTATCTCATTGTAGCTATAAAAACCGCTAAGTTGAGCAGCCTGGAAGGCTTGGTGAGGGTCCGTGGCTAAAGCGTTTGGCTGATTCTGTTCCTCTCATCTAGCCCGTCACTTGCACAAACGTAGGAGAAACATTGCACACTAGCGCTGCAAATAACAGCCTTTATCAGAAGCGCAGCAGCTGCGAATGCATTAGCATAACGTGCTGCGAGTCATATTAAGCCACCTTTGTAAAAGCGTTAAACCACTTATGCAATTTTACCCCCAAATAACTGCTCTCTCTTTCCAAAATTTGGTCGCAGTTCATTATGAATAATCATAAGCTCGAGACACGGAACAGGGAAATGGAGGCCATTCCACTTCACAGAGCTGGAGGTTCCTACTTTTTTTGGCGTGTTTTTTTCGTTGCGTAGCTTTAGGCCAGAAAAGAATTATGTCCAGATGCTTTTGTTTAACTGCTGTTCTAAATTCTGTTAATGTTGTAAAACGAATCGATCTAATGCAGGCTGAATTAAATACTGTTGTTAAATATCAATGCACTTAATTACAACATTATTATCTACGATTTCTACCGTACTGCGTAAGTGGATATACAAAAACCTTCTAAAAAAAGCCTAATGCCAATACAAAGAATTTTTTTTGAATGATTCTCTATTCGTTCTAAATTCGTTTAATGTAATAATGTTAACAGACAACTGTCGGAAAACCTTAATAAATGAAATAAATTCAACATAATACTGTTCATTATAAACAGAAACAAAGTGGCATGTGAGAATTATTAAGTCTTGTAGTTTTAGTTCTTGTTTTATATGGTGAACTACACTCTATGGTCCATATTTCTTTTATTTATGCATCCATGCTCCTGTGAAAATTACTAACAGATGTGTGATTACATATTACATGATATGAGTGCATTAAGGTGAACTGTTGAAAATTAAACAACCTCCAGCAACATATCTTTACATTTACTTAAGAACATAAATGCAGATTATTTACATGCTGTAGTTCCATTTATGCAATTATTAACATAGGAACAGTCATCCACAATGGTTCCTATTGGGCCATGTTTACAGTTCTGCTAACCTTGAGCATTTCATAATGTCTAAGTTCAGAAGTTTAAATGCTCACTGAATGAAAAGCATATGTGAGTTCACCAGCAGTTATGTTTACTGGATAGTGCAGCCCATCAGAATGCACACAACGTTACACACTGCAAACAATGTGGGGCAATTACATCGTTCATTAAGAAAACAAATATTCTCTACTGATGAGTGAATTCCTCCACAGTGTCAGGTGGGTAATAGTCTGTCACAGATGGAGTGCCGGCGGATAACCGTCGCCGGGTAACCGTGATGCATATCGCACGTAAAACTGGAAAACTTATCAGGAAAGTTCTAATCTTATTGGATGACTTTATTTATTGTTCATGACTTTATTTGACTTTATTTTAGCTTTATTAAACTATACTTAGAATCTGCTCAAATGTTTTCTTATATTAACCCATGTTTACTGTTCGGTCTATTATTGTGGCTTTAGATTACGTTTATGTATTTGACAGACACTTTTATTCAAAGCGACATTCAGCGCATCCAAGCTATACATTTGATCAGTCTGTGTGTTCCCTGGGAATCTGACCCACAACATTTTGTGCTGCTAAACTGTGTTTACTAAAACTGTGCTCTGCCGGTGTGTCATAATATGTCACAGATAACCCTAATTAGCACGGATGAAAATGATTGGTCACTTTTCATGCCAGTCAAATGGCTCTCCCTGTCTGAGTGGGCGGTTCTTGGCCAGTGTAAACTGTGAAAGCAGCGGTAATTTTGCCACAGTCAAAGCTCTAGCTTTGCAGTACTAGGCTGATAAAGACATGGCTGGTTTCAGAGCTTTACAGAACAGGGGAGCTGATGCTGTGAGGCAATCAGAAGAGCTAGACAAGAAGTTCTTCTGTGATCAGATGTCTTGACACCTACAGACACGAAGAGAAGATGCAGCAAAACATTCATAGCGCTGTCGCAGTTGACGCAGGGCGCACCGAAGTCAGATCCCTCGTGTCACAGCCACACGTTTTATATTAGCTAAAATAATGAAACAGCTTTCAGTGCTAACAATATGGCTCATCACCATCATATTATTTAGCATCTCAGCGTCTTCTTCCCTGTTAGCTACACAGTGCCTTCACATGCGGTTGGTTTGCTTCAACACTTGTTTGAGGCTGTGACTATAAGGTGGTACGTCTAACCACACGTTTATCACTACGCCTCAATGAAAGTCACACCAAGTAAAGATCAGGTTTCAGTCTGAATCAATAAAAGTATGCAAACGGAGGCAGGCTGGGGGTTTAACTGTGCCAAAGACTGAAGATTCTGCAGGAGAAATTTCCCGGACAGCAGCGTGAAACTGCACCAGGTGTCAGGTGTTTATTTCATCTGTTAAGAGGTTTTTTAACGTGCTATAGCTGTAACACAAAAAAACGTGGACACTTAAAATGCAAGTTGAATGAATCACAAAACGACATCTGTTAGTCAAATGATAAAACAACACTAATATAATTATTTAATGATTCAATTACATATAATTATTCAAAAATAGCACATTATGTAGTTACTCTTGGAGGGTAATTGAAGTTCATTCACTAAAAATTACCTTGTGAGGAAATAGTTAAAAGTAAAAACTAAATTCAGTTTGGAGAAACTGTGTGCTATCATTTGTTTGCAGATTAAATGTTTAATATATAATGTGGCGACAATTAGACATTTGTAAGTGTGAGTGCTCATGTGGCCACTGTATCAGCAAACGTTTTGAACCTGCTGCTGTTGTCAAAGCACTGAAGATTATTCAGTTGGGTGGATTACGTCATGCTTGTCCACTCCTGCTGATGACCTCACCGCACTTATATACTACCTGCCTAGGTCAATTAATCAATGACTGTCTATCAGGGTAATCGCATACACTAACATAATGATACAAATGTCAAAAATGAATGAATAAACTAAAAAGGAATCTTTCAAGAGAGCGAAAGCCTCCGTTAACAGTCCACATATAAGGTCAAAGGTCAAGATGATATAACCACCAAAAACACACACGTGAGCGCTTTAGTAACTGCCGGTTCCTCAGAGGGAACGTGTGAGGTTAGGATTCAAGAGGGCTGTATTCTGAGCAGAACCTCTTAAGCACCAGTCAAGAGTTTTGAGGCCCACAGGGGGCTCCTGAGGAACTGTGTCAGCTGCTGGTCTCCTCTGTTCTCTCACGGCTCTGCAGACGTGACCAGATGAATCACAGCCCTCTAGACGCAGCCAGCCAAGCCTGAAGTCTCAGACAGACCAACCACACATCCCTGCTGAGAAATCCTGTTCACATACACACACACACATTTGTGTAAACAAGGCTGGACAAACACGCACATGCACATGTATGCACACACACGCGCTGGTCAAACCCTCCCCCCCTTTTTCACTCTCTGGATATTTGCCTGTGTCTTCACAAGAACGCATGCACACAAACGCCTCTATATAGGTGCATTTCACACTGTGCACGTTACGCTAAATTCAAATCCATCTTAATTCGGATTCGTAATCGAGTGCTGTTGAGAAATGCGGATCCTTCTATAGTTAAGACAACTGCAAGACAGGACAGATCAGAAAGATCTGTTCACTTTCATCTGAATAACACGTTTATGCAAAACAAGCCATTCGCGATATAAACAGAACCACATGCGCAGGCTGTGCAGCCCTGGAGGTTGCCGTCGTACTCCTCCTGTTGTCTGTATTGGTACTGCCACAGGTTTGGGACAGGGGTAGAGAGAGGGCCCCTAACATATGACAATAACGGGGATGTCAGATCAGGGACACAAAGCTGCCAGGCTCATTTAAGTATAAGAGCTTTCATGTAGTCTTAGTTGAGATAGTTTAATGTTTTAGTAAAAAGTGAAAATGTGCATTTGGTACGTTAGGGAGCTACAGTACGATTCAAAAGTATAAGATGACCAGTATATAAATAATTATGAGATAACCAGTAAAAAAAATGCTATTTGCATTTTTCGTTTTAATATTTAGTTTTGTTTCAAACTATATTATCACAAAAACAATTTGAGGGAAATGTTTTATTTTAAAATTGACACGATGATTCAGTCATGTTAGAAAATGTTTTCGAATACCTGCAAAAAAACAACAACTTCAATTTACATGTTATAACATAAAGGTACATTTGACTCAATAAACATTATTAACAGTGCTTCTATATTCTAATCAGTCTGTAATTCATGTCGCATACATATTGTTCAACAGTTTAACACTGTTGTTATAACTGTGATCATAATCACAGATGTGCTGTACAATGACACTCCTGTGCTGTTGTTTTGCTGTACTGCCATCTCCTGGAGTGTTTGCTCGCTTTTACACCCCCTCCTCACCACCCTGTCACTTGCCCTTCCCCTCTCTCTCTCTCCCTCTCTCTCTCTCTCTCTCTCCCCCTCTCTCTCACTCTCCCCCATTGGACACCAGCCTGACATACCAGACCCTGTTCGTTAGCGCATATTTTTACCCGCCGTTACTAAATTAGGAAGCCAGTGAGCGAGAACTATGGGCGGCTGCCAAGAGTAGTATAAGGAGGGTCTGCTGAAGGCCCTGCCAGCCCACTCGCATGAAGAGCCACTTAGAGCTCTCAGAAAACAGGAGCCCTGCAGAACCAGAGGCCAAACAGAGCCCCAGGATATCCTGGCCGAAAAGATTTGCAGGACAAACAAACAAATATTTTTCATGTAATATATATACTGTATATATATATATATATATATATATATATTTTACCATGTACCACAACACAGATGCACTTTCCACAAGCAGCGTTTATAGTGACAGGAGTGAGAAATAAAACCGGCCCGTGGATATCAAACGATTTACGACGGGCAGACAAACTAATTATGTCTGAAGCAACATTTGAACAT
Organism: Botia kubotai; assembly: GCA_036877585.1. Taxonomy (NCBI): domain Eukaryota; kingdom Metazoa; phylum Chordata; class Actinopteri; order Cypriniformes; family Botiidae; genus Botia; species Botia kubotai. The sequence continues at coordinate 15,986 of JAZGTI010008036.1, forward strand.
CTGTTGGTGAGTGTTTTCTCAAATGAAGTGTCCAGCAGTCTAACATCGCTTGTGAAGAGATTTTTCATGGCTCCTCAAACACACAGTACAGTATATGGTCTTACAGTATGATCTTACAGTATGGTCTTACAGTATGATCTTACAGTATGGTATCAGAAAGGCCGTTATGTGTGACGTCAGCAAAATCTCACCTTTTGTACAAAGACACTTGAAGTGCCAATGGCCCAATGTCACGAATCTGCTTACACTTAATCTTAAAGCTGCGATCGCCAACATTTTTTGCTTAAAATGAACAAAAATCTGTTATTGCACATGTACGTGACATGTACGTTTTTTGGGAAATGTGGAGCTGCAAACAGAAAAGAGGAGGTTGGGCTACTATACTGTAGATGGTACTTACTGTACTTACTGTAGCTTGTTCTTACAGCAGTTGTATGGAATTTAAACTTCTCATCCATATTTTGAAAATAACTGCAAGTACCCTGCAATGTTATATTTTAAACAGAGATGGCGGTAGAGAGGCAAATGTAATGGATTAGTTTTTATTTTACCCCTTAACTTTTCTTTGTTTTGAAATTCCCAAAATTCCAAACTTCCTGTTTATTTCCACCTTTAAACGGAAGATTTTCGCATTTAAAATTCAGTCTTTCGAGCCGCACTGTGTTTACAAAGCAAATACACCTACAGTTTGATGAGGCGCACACAGGCATTCACATATAGCAATAATGCATCCTTTATGAGGCTGTGTAGACTTTAACTTGACCACACACACACACACACACACACACACAAATCTACACACTAACAACTAACAGACGCCATGTCAGTGAACCTCATTACTGCTCAGTCAAATGAACACAGTTCAGGGTCATTATATAAGGCAGAGGATTGGGTGAGAAATGAGGCTTTCACCCTTTTATTCCCATAGAACTGAATACAAGAATCCTGCTCATCTCTCTCTTTCTCTCTCTCTCTCTATATCCCAGTCTGTGTGGGAGGCTCTCTTCAATCAATACCTCTTCACTTCCCATACTCACTCACTCACTCACTCACTCACTCCCTACAGGTGACACACATCTTTCTGTTTCGACCTCTGGAGGCGGTGAACAGAAGGCACGGTACACACTACACAAATGACCAGGATCAGAACCTGTCGATCATGCTGTTGATCGAGTGATATACTAGGTAATACGACTCTATAAAACACATTATTGTAAGTCGTGTAATTGTTTAATCATCAGTCAAAGAACTACTAACGTATTCATATTTATACGAGATAAGACATATTTATCTTTATTAAAATGTAATTATTCACTTTAATTGTTGTTTCTGATACAGTAACATTTGGAAAAACGAGAATAAAGTTGAGTTGTAAAGATTCAGGTCTAAAGCATGAGTCACAAAAACAATCACATTTGTTTGATGGCTCACCATAATACAATCTACATCTGGACTCTTAACCACTACTGACATACTGACATCTTGTGGCGTATGACTGCAATAAACACAGTCCTGTTTATTTATCGCATGTTAAGGCTCGTCTCAGCTCAGTAAATCATTTGCTGAATTCTGTTTCTCTGCATCTGCGTTCTGAACAGAATCAAAGATGCCACGAAGTACCAACCCTACATTCTACTGTGCACCCATGTGCACAGAGTTATACGCTACTGTAATGTGCACTGCAAATATTGGAAGACCAATTAAATACAGATACACAAATACTGACGCTAAATTACTTGTAAAAACACATAACACCTAGGACAATACACACACACACACACACACACATATATATATATACTAGACAACAAATTCATACGGTATATATTGCTTTAGTAATTATGTTTTCTAAATGTTACGCACTTCTATAGCTCATAAAAATATCTATTTCAAAATATGACTTTCCCCCCGCTGTATGATCATGATAAGGTCTTTGAGAAAAGGCCAAATTACTGCAGGCTACAAAAGTGGCTGAAAAATGAGCTCCAGTCCATAAGACAAATGAGGTTTTGTAAGAGATGAAGAACAAAGAATCAAAGGCTTTTGTTCCACTTTGCAATATTTACTGGCTAAAGCCGGAGAGCACAAATCACATCAGTTCAAAGCTGGCAAGAGACCAAACAAGACAGATTGTTGAAAGACGTTATTAATAAGATTGAGACCGTCCTTAGATCAAAGAGAAAACGATGGCGAGCGTAATATATTTTAAAATATTAGCCATACAAAATACAAACAGATAAAACATTCATCTATCAAAAATAAATTGTTATTCAATCTGCTGTAAAATTCAAACGTATTGGACGTGATACAGAGAGCATTTTCTGCCATGTCTCACTATTGTGGACTGTTTGGATATGAATCATCAGAGGAACTATTTGGAAGTTCAGTACGGATACTAAAAGGCCCCATAAACCCTAATAAATCTTTACAGCCTAGTCTGTGTTGAAGTTTTAAACTGACCGGGTTAGTCAAAACATCTCCCGCAGTGATCCTGATAAATACTGAAGCAACAATGAGCTTTCGATTTGCTTTTCAGAAATTTCAAGCGCATAAATGCGACTCAAGAGCTTTGATGGCTCAAGAGTGTATCCTGCTAGGTGGCATAAACAGAGAACTCAACTATTTTAAACATTAAGACTATTATCAAATATACATGATCATCCCGTTTGAACCGTACCACTGTTGTGTTAAAAAGATGTATAAACTTTGTTTGCTTTGTTTTCATAGAGTAATCTATATTTTTACAGATATTAAAAATGATGTATATCTTTTGTTGCAACAGATCCAATAAGATAAATATGTAAACACTCCTACAGTATGAACGGTTGTTAAAATTAAATTAAAAATCTGACCTCAGCCCAAACTGACCGTAAATTTTAGAGTAAAGGCTTTTGAATGGCTTTCTCACAGATTCTCACGTCTGCGTCTTCATCTTGAGTTGTAGGAGCACACGTAACATCCCACTGCTCACTACGCCATCTAGTGTACTGGAGGGTGTAATGAAAAAACGAACCGCGGTTTTTAAAATAGAAATGAATTTTTTTAGCTTGTACAAATATTTTTGTATTACCAACGTATAAGTGTTTCTGTAGCTCCACTGGTAAAGCTCGGTGCTTAGCAATGCATGTTTTAATTTTTGCCCAAGACATAAATAAAATGTATACACTGAATGTGGTATAGTTCACTTAAAAAAAAAGTGTCTGCCAAATGCGTAAATGTATTAAAAGGTCTTTTTACTAGTCTTTTTACTTTACAATTTTTGTACTTTAAATTTCCTCATGACCTCTGTCTTACGCTCTCTTACACGCATACACACACACACAATAACAAGTGACAATACAGTTTGTAACCAGTTTATTAAGAAACAAGTCAAACGAAACACTTCAGTTAACAGTCCTCCTCGCTTCCAATTAACAACAGAGAAAGAAATGCCAAAGACCATATAAAAGCAACCCTGCTCCTTTAGGGGCCAAGGGGAAAGAAAAGCAAATATCAATACAGACATACACGTTTCATCATAGCCCAACCTGATAATGAAAGAAAGGTATACCTGCATCAATAACTTAAAACGATTAAGAAAATAAACATTTATTCATTCATAAAAAAGAAAAAGAGCTATTAACTCCCTGGTGTGTTTACCTTAATGCCTGCATTAAGTAAAGGGGTAAAATTAAAGCTAACGGGGGGCCAGCAAAAGGTATTTCTTTGATACACAGCATAAGACACACCTAGAAATACAAGGGTAAATCTGCAGGGAGGGTGTATACAGAATAATGATAGCAGGACTGTTTTGTTGACTCCAGTTTGGTTCATTTCTGTTTTGGGCATCTTTAAAATGAAGTTAGACTCTAATAATGTCCCGGTACGTGGTTTATGAGTATTCGCCTTCACTGTGCAAGTGGCCAATCCAACTATATAAAGCTCTGACATTCTACTAAACCAAGATTAGCACTTCCTGCACCCATCACGCGAACCTTCTCTTTATAAATACGCTCTTGTTTGTGTACATTTGTTTATATTTGGTTTAAGCTAGAGGTAGGCCAAACCTTCTGACTGCATCATCAGGACATAAAAAGCCAGGCCGTTAAATGTACCAACTGACTGCTGTAAATAAACAATATGTTATGCTAAATCAACAAATGATTCAAAGTCTTGTAAACACAATCATCAGAAGAGGCTAATTCATGAGAATCGAGCCATCTGCACTGTATATATATATATATATATATGGTGTCCATTTCTGAAATCCAATATATATCACTTTCTTTCCTTCCTTTTCCACTTCAACATGTCATTCTGTTTCTCAGCAATTTCCCTCAACAAAAAAACATCCTGTTCAGCCACACTATCACACATTTTATAGTCCAAGTACAGCGTTCTACATCCCATAAGCACAATCTAGCACCTTCTGGAGCACAATCTAGAACCTTCTGGAGCACAATCTAGCACCTTGGTCTGGAGAAACATTGTTTCATTTCACTGTGTACTTATATATGATTGAAATAACCATTAACTCCACTTGTAACCATAAACCGGTATATAATCATCTTAGAGAGATATGCACATAACATGCATAAAACAGCATAAATAGCAATAATTTATACGTATCTTGTTTATTTGAGTCTGGTTTACACCTGCTTTATATTGTTAAATGTGTTGTTTCAGATGACAAACAGCTGAATACATTAACTTCAACATTATCAAAGGCTCATCCAAACCTGAAACCTATTTTTGTGTGTGTGT
>JAZGTI010008037.1:0-20728 GCA_036877585.1 Botia kubotai
ATTTGGCCAATTTATGAGCCAGGATCACCTCAAATGTCCAGACAGGTCTTTGACATCTTTCAATATATTTGTGAGGATATTTTCAAGCATAACCAATCCTATGCGCACACACACACACACACACACACACACACACACACACATTTACTTATCTATGTAAATGGAGTAATTCCATAGGCTTCTACTGTCTTTATACACAGCTAGTTATAAACACAATAACTTAACCCTAACCCACATTAAAATTCTAACCCTAAGAGAGAACATTCTGCATTTTTACAATTAAATAAACGATATACCTTTTTTAAGCATTTTTATAAACGAGGCCGTCTCCAAACAAAGGTTTTTCTCAAATATGTCAGGTTTTGCTGACTTTTGGGTTCAAATTTGTCTCCAATACATGTCTCAGCATCAAATTCAGGATGTGTGTGCTCACTGAGGGAGGGTGCAGGACACGGTTGCTATGAATGGAGCTTCACAGGAGAGGATGATGTCGGCATCTGCCTGCATGCTGCAGCTTTATGTTCCTCATGTCTTTGTGCTTGTGTGTAAAGCTAGAGGGAGTCAGCCCCCCATTCGCTTAATGAAGTGTCTGAATGAATCACATGCCACTCTCTCTAACCCCCCATACCTTACCCCCCACATCCAATGGCTTCTTTTAGGATCAATGTCTTTTAGTATATATATGTATACTATTTTTTAGTATATATATGTATATATTATGTATGTATATACATATGTATATATAAGTATGTATACTTTGTAGTATATATAGTATATATATATATATTGTATATAAACATTTAACGTTAAAAATAAATCTATGTATCTACAGTATAGACATTTTTGATGCATAACAATATACCATATAATTAAACCATAATTGATTTATACTATATGTGATATTTACTTAATATCTTGTTCCTTATTAAGCTTTTTCTATTTGCCAAATTACTGAAATTATCAACAAGTGAAATGTTACAGGTTGTGCACACACACAAAGAGAAAAAATCCCAGTCTTTCATTTGGGCATCTGGTCACTGCCCCAGGACAGGCAGATCCCTACCCCACCCCACCCCCACCACAGTGCCTGCGAGCCAGAGGGCCAGATCAGATCTGCCTGCTGTGTGCTATGAAAAGCTTTGGGTTTCATCCAGTAATTATTGTTTGGGGGATTTATTCTGTATCTGCATCTATCTCATCCTCAGATGAGGCTACTTTTTCTGCTCTCTCTCTCTCTCTCTCTCTCTGTCTCTCTCTCTCTCTGTCTCTGTCTTCCCCCTAAATCACTCTTTCTGGAATGCTTCCGGTTTCTCTGATTCCAGGTGTCTGATTCCCTTTGCCTTCTGTGTGGTTTCATTTTTCCGGAATGTTCTTCTTGCACTGCTCTAAGGAGAAACACAAAACCCACGTTGGGAGATGCTCTCCTCCTGTTTCCTTCTTCTCATTACTCTCTCTCCCTCACTCTCTCATTTGTATCTCTTTATCTCCTGCAGTTTCTCATTGTTTTGCGATTGTGTAAGTCATAAAACACCATTCTTCCCTTTAATGTTTCTTAGTAATAAACTGGGATTTGATTTTGGACCTTTTTGGAACATTTTAGATGGATTGTTTCTGCTCATATTGTAGGCTGTGTTTTTTGGTTGCCAGCGTATCCCATCATAAATTTCCCTGGAGCTCAGGGCTGTCTAAAAAGCAGCTTTATACTTTGAAGCTCTTTCTCCTTTTGTTTGGTCCTTCATCATCTTGTGCCTTTGAGGTTTCATGAAGATTCAGGACTAAGACACAGCCTCAATTTATGTGTTTAGGTTTTTTTTACATTTTTACTGCTTTCTTATTATCTCTCTCTAAATATGTTACAACCACCCAATCTTTATCATCGTGTAACTGTAAATAATTATTCTCTGTTATCACACGTAGCTCTGTATTGTACAAGAAGTATATTTGAGTTTTTCTTTATTACTGCAGACAATTCTTGACAAAAACATGCAGCATCCTAGACTGTGTTTGAAACATTACACACAAGTGTATTAAGCAACAAGACTGGTAGAGTGATAAAATGTTTGAATTAAATAGATGACAGATTTTGTGTTTATGTGAAGAGGATTATCATTCACCATTAGACTCAAAAGGTCAAGAAATGACACTTGTGGAAGCTCTTAGCCTCTAATCACCTCTCTCTGCATTCTGATCTCAGCAACTGTGAATAGCAGAGCAATGGGGCCTAAGGGGGCATGAGGCATGAGTACAGGCAGCGGAAACCATGGACACATTTTGATATATCTTCAGGTATGTCTGTCAGCTCACAGTTTCAGCTGTGTGTGTGTGTGTGTGTGTAAGTGCAGGACTCAGAGAGAAAGAGAGAGAGAGGAACGAGAGAGAGCATGTAAGTGCAGGAAGTGTCCCACTCTTCCTCAAAGATTCACTCTCTAAAACAGGCTATAGAGATGCCATTTTGGGCCAGATGACAAATGGCTCCTGTCTTTATCGCTGAGGGAGAGAAGCATGCCGGGAGACTGCTCATTTCCATATAATTACCCTCCTTCTCTCTCTCAAGATTCAAGATTCTTTCCAGCTCTCCATCTCTATTTTCTTTATTGTCTGTCATACACAGTTTAGAGAGTTTTTGATCTTTATTAACTTATGCTGCATACGGTCAACAAAAGTACAGAATATAGATTTTTTTACCTTATAGAACCTTTCCATAAATCTAGAGATCTTGGTCAGAGTCAAATCATCCCAAAGGCATCATAGGCTCTCATCTCAACTCTTGTGCTTCAGTGCAAAATGACAATAAATGTTGTTGTTTCATATTCTGTTAACCTATTTACCTCTAGTTTAAATTAATGTATTTAATGTTGAGTGTAATTAGGTGTTGATTTAAATAATAGTCTAGTTCTAGATTAGTCTAGTTTATTAACATTTTGTTGTCTTATAAACCACAAACATATGGGAAAGTGGTCCAAAAGTTTTCTAAGAAAATGTTTTTATACAATGTCTGGAATAATAAAAAAAAACACTAGTACAAGCTGCAACAGTACCTCAGCTGCTTGCGCATGATGGCACAAACAACAAGGTTGTGGGTTCGATCCCAGAGATGAAATAAGGTGTGACTTTGGATTAAAGCATCTGTCAAATGCATATGTAAACAACAGGACTGGGGCTGGGATTTTACTGCATTATTTTTACTGCATAAATATTTATGTCAGATTACAAGTGCCACATATCTTCATTTAATATTGAAGAATTTATTAATAAATCAAAATTTCCATCAGTCTACGAATCGTGTAATTAATACAGTACGCCATTTACCAAGTAAACTAAGATGACAGTTGTTTTTGTAATGAGACCCGCCAACCTGTAGTAGAAATTGTGTATTCACACATTCTGTTAAAAACCAAAATGAATCGGCTCTGTTTAGTCTGAGATGTTAAATAATTGCTTACATAATTGATGCTGTTAGTTCCGTCTTTTTAAAGCATCTTCAGAGAATGAAGGGCCCTTCAGCAATGCCTGCACTCAGTCAAATTACACTTAAGTACCTGCTCAATATTTTAACAGGACTCTGGTGTGGGGTGGGCGCGGGTGGAGTTAAATTATGGGGTTTAGGATGCAGGTGCCTTTATTTGACAGAAGCGCCAGCCAGTAGCTCTTGATAGCGCCGCTAATGGGCCTCTTAGTTGAATACAATCTATTCAAATCCCAAAACCTGAATAGCACGTTTTGAAGGCTCTCTAGCACTTCCTACATTCTAGATAATTCATTTTACCATAGGATCTCCTGCTTTCTGGTTGGTTACACAATATTTCATTTTTAGTTATTTTTCCTCATGTTAACTAACAATTTTAAAAAATGAGCACAAATTTTGTGACGTCATGACTTGATAACAAACAGAAGTGCTTCAGTAAGTTCTCAAGGTGTCTCTGGAGTGTCAGTGGCTAATCTGAGGGCTTCCTACAGGCTGCCAAGAGAGCATCCTGTAATTACAGACCTACACCGCAATCCGGAATGACTCTCCTCACTCCAGAAGTCCCTGAGGGTGATGGAGGTTATTTTGCAGGGCGGGATTTTTAGATTTGTAACCTACACTTAATGAACATTTAAAACCTGTACTAGAAAAACTATAGTCATGACAATGAATCTCTGCTCATAAAATTAACTTTCAGATTCAGTCTTTGGAATTACTGATATTATGATTATACTGTATGCCCAAAAAATATTTAGAGCTTTTTACATATTTTTGTTGCATTAGATAAAATTTCCAAATGTTATCTGCAAACAATGATGCTAGAGCTTTTCTTCTAAATAACTTTTAAATGACCTTTAAAAACAACAATTTCTCATCCATGTAATTAGTATTAACCAGTTCCTCTAAAGGTTATACAGTTGCCCTGAGGTGGTTAGTATCTGAAGGTGTAGATCCTAACATTTCTGGTACCACTATATATAAATTGATACTAATTTAGTGCCACATAGAATGTTAAACTGGATACAAAAACAATGATATTCAACAAAGTCATTCATAATCACAGCAAACATGGACAGGCAGTGTTTAAATTTCTGTATTGACTTCCATGAAAGTAGACAAACATAAAGATCAGACCCGGTGGGCTGGTTCTGATTCTCTAAGTTTTGTTCTGGTGTTGATTTGCAGCTTGAGTAAATTGACTTTTTGATTTTATTGAAGACTGACCCACTGAACCTTGAATCAATACACCTGCTACCCAAAACACACACACACACACACACACACACACAGGACTAAACAGAGAATAGGCAGAGTGCAGGGAGGGTGAAAGAGCAAACCAGAGTGATGCTGTTGTCTAGTAAATCGGTTTGAATTGAAGCATCCTGCAGAATGTGGGTGTGATGGGTGTGTGTTGTGTTTGAGTGAGTGTGTGATGGGGGTAGGGTGGAAAAGGGGGGTACTCTTTGTTCCCAAATCCATCTGCTGGAACATAACAAAGGGTAGTAAGAGAGGAGAAAGAGGGAGATGGGGGGTAAGGGGTTGAGAAACACCACACAGATTGCCTGATGTTAAACGTGTGGTGTGTTTGTATGTGGGTGTGCTGGTGTGTGGCTGAAACAATTGAACCTAGTGCTAAAGTGATGTGCTGCATTTCGCCATTATTAAACACACGTTTGCCTTCAGTACGGCTTGGTTTTTTTAATATGTGGCTGCAGGTAAGAAGGCCTGGGCTATGCGTAGGTGCAAGCGCCAACAACTGGAGAAAAACATTTAATATCCGCAAGAATAAATCAAAAGAAAGCATCCTGAAATTATTCATTTTTCATTCATTCATTCAGTTTAAATTATTGTACTAATATTTAATGAATAATTTATTTCGCTGAAGCTATTGTTGCCCCAAAACAAATATTAAAACTATATACTTACTGTATATGCATGCAACTAGTTGACTACAGCTTATTAAACGCTCATATGGTGTGACAAATTAATTGTTTTAAGGAATAAATATTCTGTGCAGTCTTTCAATTAATTGAAGCTGCCGCCTAATAGTGATTGAATTTGTTTTAGAGAATAAAGTTTACTGTAGCAGAACATGTTAAGTTTTAAATGACATTTCAAATCAGACATATAATCGTTGATCTTCAGCAACAGCAGCAGATCTCTGATGTAGCTTTGAGACAAATTACACTGTGTTTGAAGAACACTTCCTGTTGGACCTGAAGCTGTCCGTCTCTCAGCGCAGCAACGCATTAGCTGCGGTGGAGGTTTTATAAATGTCATTTAATGGCTCGTAACAGGTGCGTTAATGCTTACGGAGGCTTACAGAGGTACATGTTCAGCAGAATAATGAGAGACTTGCTCTTCTCTCTACCCCACACTGACATGTGTGACTGAGGAGCTCACGAACCTGATTATGGCCCTGGAAAACATCACTGATTCGGCCAGTAATGGGATTAATTACTGCACCACTCGAGAGCGCATTAGAATTCTGTATTGGTCATATTTCCACGATTCATTAATTAATCGACAGTGGAGCAACAACCGTACATTATTTCATTATTTATTCAACATGCCATTATTTCAATTTTGTCTTAAAGATAAAGTATTTAAAAGCTTTCAGAGTTCCGCCCCATACAATCATGTCAAAATCTCTCTTTCTATCGTGATCTCTCTTTCTCTATTATGATATTAAGGTCAGACGCTGTCTATGCTTCATTATTTGCGATGTCTTTGTATGGGGCCCATTTAAGGTGCCTTAGGCAATTATATTGCAGTAACAGTGTGTGAACAGTAGACCAATCGCTTTAAGATCAGGGCCATGGCCTAATTTTAGAATGAATCGCCCTGTCCACACATTAACACTCACACATAAACGTGCATATACACACTCGCACATGTACATAAAGATACACACCGTACACATTCACAACAGGTACAACTTTTATTGTAGAAATGGCTAACGTTCTGTTAGCAGAACGCATTTCAACAGTGACTGTTAGAAACAACATTGTTTAATTGCCCAAAATCAGTCCTAAATGCTGAAGAAACATCTTAATTCTAATTCTTACCCATGACCAAACTTACCAAACCAATTCTTACCCATGTCCACACTTACTGTAACTCCATCTGTAGCCTAATCCAGTTTACCTAGTTCTGCATTCTACACTGACATCATTAGGACAAGACAGAAACAGATTACTCAAATACACACACTCAGTCCAAGCTTGTATTCCACACAGTTTTCCTACTTATCCACTTAAGGTCACTTTGTTTCTTTCTCCAAAATGAAAATGGAAATTTAGCTTCATGAATATGCATGAGCATGATTTCCCTCCAGCACAAAAATATTTAGCATCTTCAATCATGTTTATTCAAAGCGTCGTCTTTCTGTACAGTTCTCTTTTCTCAGCATGAAAAGTTAGATGTTTCGACACAGGGTGACCTTGCAGAGGACAACAGCTGTTGTCATAACTCTCTGTGTTGCTCAACACCCCTGGACTTGTGCAACATGTGAACTGTGCAGCCAGCACAGCAGATAAACATGTGAGACTGTATGGTTTAAACTCGCTGAAAGACGCAAGGTGAGCAAAAACCTGTGGGGGAGTCTGACAGGCTGTCAGCCTGTAGCTTCAGGTGAGGCGTTAAGGTGTTATAGCACGAAAAAAGCAACGAGCGGTGAGATAGAATAAACAGAGAAAAGAGAGAAAGAGAGGGAGAGATCAAACCGGGAGGCAAACGTTGGCCTAAATGTGAAGCACTGAAATGCATCTCGCTATTTTCTCTCTTTCTTCTTTACTTTGTGTTTCTTTACTGACCTCACAGTACAGAAAACACAGTTTCTTTAAGCATCACAACCAGCCCAACATAGTAACACCAAATTGGCTCAGCCAATGGCGTGAGTGTGGGGCAGCATTATCTGTTTGAAAGGAAAAGTGTTAGGGAAACACGTTTGTAGACAGTCATCATTTTTGAATTTCCATTTAATGATGCTGGTGTCGGTAATAAAGGAAAACAATTTCTTGTATCTTCAGCCAAATGCCTTTTGTTTCAAGAGTCCTGGCGGCTTGTTGATTTTGTACAAATTGCCGTGACAGTGCAAGTTTAGGAAGGAAAAGAGAAAAATTTGAACATTATAAAACTCAATGATAGCAAAAACGACTCTGAAAAGGTGAGGATCTCTCTGAAGGTTACCATAGTGATACCATAGCTCATAGTATTGGGCTGGCTTGGGTCCAAATGGACACTCTCTCTATACCTTCATCATATAAAAGTGACCAGTGTCCTTTTCAGACATGAGTAAAAAAATCATAAATCAGCAGTGATGAGACGAAGGAAGAGAAGAACTGAGAGTGAATGGAGGTGAAGACAGAAGTATGGAGAAAGATGAAGAAATGTGAGGAGAAATAAAGACATGAGGGCTGGAGGAGGAATCAGAAAGAAGTTTTGAGTGGATTTAATTATATACAGGTTAGCAGGAGACCGATCATGAGAAGCTAAAACTTTAGAGATATTAAGATATGCAGATAATGCAAACTTTAAGAAAACTTTCTTTCTCAGCCAAAACCAACAAAAACTTATGACCACATTTTTGTCCAATCAGATGTGTTATAGAATAATATTGCCCCGCCCTATAATAGCACCTGCATCTGACATGAATTAAGTACAAGTCACTGTTTAATAGGAAATTGGCATATCCATATCCAAACACAGGTGTGTGTGTGTGAACAGTATATGTTGTGTTGACCTTAAATCCTCAGGATTTAAATGAATTATGCTGGTTTGGTTGCATCTAAGCTTTAATATGTGCTACACACACAACAACAACTTGTTTACACCCCCTGGCCAGTTCAGTCAAGAAAACACCGCTAAACAACTCAGAGCGAAATTTTTCTTCACTGTAAAAGGACAGAGAATATTCTCAGTAAAAAATCCCAGTGTTCGCCATCTGTTATACAGAAATGTTGCTTTACCTCTGCAATGTCCTTACAACACATTTGAGGAGAGCTGGCTGCTCAATGAAGCTACGTGGGACTAACAGAGTGATGTTCTGTTGCATTAACGTGCCAGGCTCACACTAATACAGTTAATGCGCTATTCTCCAGATGTGCCTGTCGTCAAGGTCATCTGCATTCTCTACCCTGCTAACAATTTTAGATTGTAAAAACATTTCCCTAATGTTTTAATTAGAAAACAGAAACGTTAAAGATGTTATTTGGAAGGAATGTTCAAAATGTTTGTAAGATGTTGTATTAACGTTATCGCTTGGTTTTTAGAACATTGTTAAAACGTTTTAATTTCTGTACGGTTTTAAACGTTCCACTACTTAACTTAGGAATACTTTTTATATATATGATATATAACATTTTTTTAAATTATTAACATTACTGCAAGAATGTTTTTGACAACTTTAGCCAATGTTCTGAGAAGGTTTCCTGTTGGCTGGATAACACAACTCTAATTAGCATCCGGCAGCCTAGAAGAAGCCTAGAGGACTTTCTTAGATTTTGCCCTCTTCTGAAATCAATAGGGTGGGAAAACTGCTGTTGGGAAATATAACAGGTGAATTAACCAACTTAACATTTGCAAACTGCACATAACATCAGACTGTGTTTATGTGCTTTCCTGTGGCTCAGTGGTTAGAGCATGGCGTTATGGTCGTGGGTTCGATCCCAGGGATTGCACATACTCAGAATCAACGTATAGTATAATGCAATGTAAGTCGCTTTGGATAAAAGCGTCTGCCAAATGCGTAAATGTAAATGTTTACAGTCTTCATATGTGTAGTTTCTTATCAGGGGTCTCAGCTGTGCCTAAGAGACCATGTTTGCTCTAAACACACTTTTCACATTTACACCACAATGGCTTTGTGTGAAGGAGTTGTAAATATCATTCAACAATGCATGTCCAAGATTTACTGACCTCAGAAATGTACCAACCACAACAGACCTCAAATTCACTCAACCATAAGTGAGCAATAATGAAGTCGATGCAACAGACTAACAGGCTCCTACTTCCTCACTGTGTTTCACATCCTAAAAGACCCCCATATGTCCCAACACACACCGTCAGCAAATAAAGGTTCCCAGGGGGACTCAGTTTGACCCTCACTGAACCTCCCTGGTACAATAAAGGGAAGAAACACGTACATCTGCCAGACAGTGTGAATGACAGAGAGAGCAGTTTATTAAAACATCATCAATGGTCACATTAGTGTCACGCCTAAACAGCTGATCTCAGAACAGAGCAGCTGATTCAGGTCCATAGAAAAAATCATCCAGTGTTTCATAATGATGTATTTTGCAATGCAGGACTTTAAATTTAGGAAAATTATTGTTTCATATTAAATCAATTTCACTTTTGCCAGGAACAGAGAACTGTACGTTGGTGCAATTTTATTTGCTGCCTAGTATTATGCCTATAACATTAATAAAATATTTGTTTATACTATGTGTTAAAGTGCTAAAATCACACTTATTATGTTTATGTTATAATGCACAGTTTATGTGCTTCCCGAAAGGTCCATTTTGTTGATTATGTTGCACTGCAAATTTTTGGACTTTATTTTTGTATGACAAACAGTTTCGTACAGTGTCAGGTCGCCCTGGGTCCTAAAGCAAAACTCGCTTTAACTAAATACTCACTATACACTCACAAACACACACAAAGACACACACACACTCTTTCACAGAAATCTGTGCTTTACTTCTAAATGTGAATTACAATTAATTGAACAGTAGCGACAGCTGTCAAGATCTGTGTAATATGATGCAAAACCAACGGAGAGGTTTATAAAGTCTTATAATCACACTGTCATCTCCTACCTTTAACTGGGTGAGAGAACATGTTCACACACAGCATGCTGTTGTGAGTGAAGTCTCTGCCGATGGGTAAGAGGCCTTAAGGGCATGTTGATACTGCTGAAGTTCCATCTACAGCAGATGGATTTTTAAAGAGCCCTCAACCCTCTGCAGCTCTCACGTGACTGAGAAGAAGGAAACCAGGTGGCTACACGCACTTGGACCAGCTGGATGAGTGAAAGACCATCTGATAGTCGGCCAGAAAATCATACACTCTCCTCACCAAACACTTTGCATGTCAATACCATTGAAGTACAAAGGGAAAGAGAAGGACAGAACAAGAGAGATACAAGAATTTGAGCTAATTATTCTGGCACTCTGCTATTTCTGTCCTATTTTTCACAGCTAAACAATTGGGCCCTTAAATGATTAAATCAGCACTGTGGTTTGTAAGGGCCCTCAGCTTGTAAAGTGACACATACTGTGGATGTGAATGTGGTTATAAGGAGTCAATCAGATGATTAGACACAAGGACCGTCTTAGATATTTGTGAAAGCAGCCTGTTGTTATGCAGGTTTTGTGAACACAATGAAAATGGCTTTAACGTCTCAAAATTCAAGGGGTCACCTGTATAAAACAAAGCTATACAACAATTTTAATACTCTACATTTCAGTATTTTGTACTGTACGAATCTGAACTGTCATACAGACAGACTCATATGATCCTCAGATGTTTCCCTGTGGAGATTTCAGGAAGCGTCTGGTCTCCCATGAGACGCTGACTACAGTGAGAACAGGGCATCTGCATGATCTCCTGACCTCTGACCTCAACGCTTTGCGTGAGGCGGATGGATAGGGGGTAATTTGGACTTTTTTTATGCTCCTTTAGGATCGGTCAAGCATTCCTGAGTGCCCAAGAATCAGGGTCAGCAGCTGACACCTCTCTCTCTTTAACTCTTATGTCTCTTTCCCTCCTGGATCCCTCTTTCTCTCCCTCTTTCCGATCACCTGGAGGAACTCAAGCAGAGCGTGGAATCTGTTTGCATAACCTACCACAGCCATAGGCCAGACATTGGTTCATTTCAAATACTGTATTCTGAAACAGTTTTTTTGGGTGTGGGTGTGTTGATTCATGTCGTGTCACTAGCAAACGTGGTTACAGGCTGTCATTAACGCTCTGAATCCCTTCAAATGTCTAAAATAACTCTGAAATAACAACATTTCATCTTATTGGAAAAGAGCAGCTGACCTACTCAAAACAGAAGGTGAGCTGGTTACAAATCTAAGCAAGTAAACTGAAGAGCAGCCAGATCGATTCTAAACAGGTGTGACTGGAGAACTGAGGATTTACTGAGATCATAATCACACTTGGTGCCCTTGAGCAAGGCAATCCTACAATGCTACAGGGGAAGGTCTCTACAATCAATAAACTGGAATTTGCTTTGACTAAAAGCCATGAAAGTCCCTGTTTATTGGCAAGTGATAAATAACACAAATAAAATAAAATAGGCTTGTATCACTCATTATTATCCCTAATTAGCCACACACTATTAACGATGGCCGGTTGTCATGGATTTATTATAAAGCATTATTTCATATTCCGGGCTGCTTTTAACATAACATATTCTTGCATTCACCGACATAAATACAGCAGCTAATGAAACCACTGACCGTAAAAAGCAGAGCTATAAACAAAATGCGTAGCAAATGAGCGCCATCTATTGACAAAACAAATTATGACGAACGTTCAGCTTCTGTGGCGATATTCATTACACAAAATCATTTCGGTCATCTTTCACAAACAACAATTGTCTGTACAGGAAAACATTACCAATGGGCCAAGTAGCACGGCATTGCATAAGTGAATTTTAAACAATGACGTGAGACAAGTGTAATAAAATCGCTTACTTACCTCGTCAAGCTTTACTAACCTCCTTAGGCCAGGCAAAAAATGTCACCATCTGTTTACACAGATGACATCTTTTTAATACTAATATGAGTCCGCGTTTACAACACACAATTCAATAATGAACTTACTACGTTGTATATTACGCGGTTATTTCCGGTCCTTGATTATGATTGGCTGAGCCGCCTTGGAAGCCATTGAAAATCACTCTATAAACATACACCTGCGATACTGCGTCTGTGTATTGCCGTTTGTAAATAAGAAAACACAGCTTGGCAGAAGAATTTATTGTACAAATGTCATTACATATGTGTTGCTGTTTGTGTGTAGTTTATTTTATAAAAGCAATAATCCCCAAGAAGCTGTGATTTACAATGAGTTATGAAAAGATGACAGGCATTGTTAGGCACGACAGGAAAGGAGTGATATTGAAAAATTCAAAGAAAATGTGTTCTTTAAACGAAGCTCCCCCCCCCCAAAAAAGTCACAACATCATAAATAATCTACAATAATATATAAAAATACAAATAGTGCATTAACGTGTACATAAAAAGGCAGAGCATCAACATATTATGGCACCGTTCTCAGGATGCCCTAATATACTCGGTTTTACTGAGTGTTAAGCAATCATGTGAAAGTGTGTAGCTCATTCCTTTACGAGTTTTCCACACCACATAGAAAAGGTTTATTACAATGGGCACATGGTATTGCAAATATCACCCGACTGGAAGAGGTGATAGATGCTAACCAGAGGAAACATAGTGACGGAGCCCAGCAACGAGCCTGCTTGCGCTGCCGCTCCACACCACACGAGTGCGCTATGACTCCTGTCCCTCAGAATCACTCCCACCATCACCTTCACATAAGACATCAGGCCAGTGAAGAAAACCCACGACAAAACCTGAAACAGGTAGTAAGATCGTTCATGGAACACACGAAAAGGAGAAATAAGGGCTGTTGTCTTTGAAAAATGTGTCCTGATCAACAAACTGAAACAATTGCTAGTTTTTATGAAATAGTCTGACATATAGCAGGTCTAAGGTGGTCAGTTTACCAGTTAATCAGGATAACTAAGAGTTAATAAGGATAACTAGGCTTCTAGGAGGTGTTGAGAGAGTGTCATTTAACACCTCAATAGCCCATGTTTAATAGATCTAGATATACGAAACCCAGCGTTACTGACGCAAACCAATCAGTGAGTTGTTTGGTTCATGAGTCTGGATTTTTTTCAAGCATGTTGGTTTCATCAGTCCAACGTCACAATCACAATTAATATTTAAGAGTTCATATTTAAAATATTATAATGAATAAAGAAACATAATTTAATGAAGTCTGAAATATAAAGCTTTGGTAAACCATTTAAAATGAAATAAAAAACATTTTAAATCATTTAACAACTTAAACATTTAGTAATTTCTTTACAACTAGTAAGAATACAGTACTAGTTAACTTACTATAATAGCATCCCCTAGAGGCGTATCTTGGAGCAAAGGGCAAGGACTCATGGCAGCCATGGCCATATTGTAGCCTCCAAAAACAGAGCCCAGCAGACACAAGACACCCAGAAATACTAAAGAGCTGAAAGAGAACATAAACTCTCCATTAGTCAAACTGCTATTATTAAACACAAGACAGAACCTTTAAAACAAACACAATGTAAATGTTTTGTGTTCTGTGGTTCAAGCTAGTCAAGTTGGCAGACCAGCAAAACTCAGCTGGCTCTAAGATTAACCAGAAAGACCATGCTAGTTGACCAAGATAGTCTTGCTGGTTTAACTTGAGAGGCACACCAATTCAAGCACACCAGCATCCGTTATGCTACTAACCAGCAATGACGGTCTTTACAACAGGATTGTACACAAATATAAACAAGGCTCATAGATTGAAACAGAAATTTCAACACACCGTTTAGGGAAAAACGTTGCAATAATGCAGGCCACAGGATTGGCTACTGACGACAGAGCAGCTGAGAGGTGATAGGCCATATTTCCATACGGCATACAGGAGAAGGTCTGCACAGATGGCAGCAGTCCATTTGTTGCTCCGTTCACCCACAGCACCATTACATAGATAAATGCTAGCTGGTAGTTAGCGTCCGGTTTTCTGCTCCGCTTCTTTTCAACTTTCCCTTTACTTTTTGCGCATGGATCGGGTTCCCCAGGGCTTTCCAAATTCTTGCAAACCGTCACCACAGCATCCGAGTCTGGAACAAGATTTTCAGTGGAGAATTCGAAGGTGCGAGGCACTCGGTTTAACATGAAAAATGCACCCAGGCTCATTGCCGTCATTACAGCCAGGAATGAGAAAAAGACCTCTGTCGAGAAATTGGGAGGGAGGTACTGCGTCTCCACTGTGAAGGACGGGTGTTCAGGTTCTGTCAGGTTTGACTCATGTGATACGTTGACACATTTTGACATTCCGACCCCCTGCGCCAGCGCCACCAGGCCTGGAACCAGACCGCTCAGACCCTCTCCGATAAAGTATGTGGTGATGTACTTGGCAGGAAGTTGCATCATAAAGGGCAAGAAGGTGACAGAGGAGGTGCAGTCGACGAGAGCGAGAAAGAACGTGAGGATAAAAAATGCTGTGCTACGTGGTTGCCCGAGCAACACTGTGGTGTTTTTCCAAAACAAAGCCAGCAGAACACAGGCTACAACACCAACTGACAGGACTGCGTAGATAACCAGATTTTCTCGTAGTCGCCCGGGGCAAAATTTATGTGCCAGGGTGACCAGCAGTGGGCCAAGGTTGGCAAATTGAATGATAACTGTGAGGTAAGAGGGCAAGTCCCAACTCTCTGGCAGAATATTAACTATCAAAGGAAGCTCCACCCACAGACCATTAATGGACACCCAGGAGCCCAGACCAAAAGCACATGCCAGAACATGGATGTACAGATTCATTCTGATTTACTGTTGAGTATTTTTCAAACAGGACCTGGGTAGGTTTAACCAAAAACAAAATAGCTTCAGGTGTTTGTCCTTCCACAAATTTTGCACGTCAGTATTGTGGTCTCACTTTAGTTATATGGCACTATGATATAAAATTCGGTGTGATGTCGCTTCAGCTGGTTTTGTTGACGTCTTGCCTTAATTAGGTCATCAGAAGATCACCTGTTATATAATCACAGAAAGGAGAAATGTAAAGAACAAATCATAAAGGTCTAGAACCAAACATTAGCAATTAAAACATTAATTAAACGTGAATCATTGCAGCTATGAGGTCAATACATTCAAAAAGTAAGTTTATATTGCATCTATTGCAATTTCAAAGTACAGCAATAGCAGTAAAACAGAAGTGTCTGCATGTTTGTAACAGACAAGGGAGAGTATTTAAGGCACTGAAATTAAATATTCATTTGTATATGTGCTTTTTGTCTTTATGTTCATGCTTTAGCAAATCCGTGCGGTTATATTTTTACAGACACAAGCTTAAAGGTTTTGAATTTAGATCCTTATCCAGGACTTTGGAAAACTTTGATCCAAATGAAACAGATATACAGCAATTAACTTTTATTAACTAGTTGTTTACTACTCTGCCAAAGTTCCAATATGATAACAATGGTGATGCGTGTTAAAAAAAAGCAGTTATTTTTTAATATTTAATATACTTTTTTAACATTTTAGCTTTATATTTCATTTCTATTTTCATACAAACTTTAGCTTTATCAAATACAATTCCAGAGCAAAAGGCTGATTTGCTTATTTTTTGGTTTTTCTCACTGGATCAGCATTAAACAAATATAATATTTACATAATATTTATAATACATAATATTTATAATAAAACTCACAGTCCTGCTGATGTAATCAGATCTGTTCCTCTGGGCACATACCTGTTTGTTTCACACACAGGTAAGTCACAGGTTCACCTTTTGTTCAGCCGTCCGGTATCCAGTTGTTACCGGTTAACTTGTGAATCTAAGCTTCGTCTAAGACGTACCTAGTGATTTATGATTTGACCTCAGTGTGATTGTGTGGGTGGGGAAGTCTACCTCGTTAGATCAGCCTCTCTAACGAAGTGTTACTCTGCTGTCACATGTCCACACAACAACACATTTTATTATTCAGTCTGATTTGCGGAATCTGTTCTGTTCTGTTCTGTTCTGGAGCTCTAATGCGACTTATTTTCACATTGAGTTTTCAGTCTGCATTCATATCTGTCTTATGAATGCATAAACAAATGTTGTAGACAAAGTTCACACTAAAATATTTGAGCAATAGTTCTTGTTCCAGATGTTAAAGTGAACATGACATCATCTGCAGATCACTAAAATCACTTACAACAGAACATTTGGACCCTAGTTATGAATCTTCATAACACGTTTATGAAACATTAAACATATCTTAGGTGCTGTTTATTTTTATTCTCGAAATTCCAGGCTGATGAATCACAAAACAATACTTATTGTTATTCACCCAAAGAATTTGTTGGCAGTCTTTCCACAATGTGTTCCAAATGAACAACCTTAATTACTGATTAACAGCTTGTAGTTGAGTTTCAACTTTTACCTAAATAAAAAGGATTTATTTAGTAATAATAATGCAGACAAAATAATGAACTATGGTTCACTCAGCATGAGAATAAGTCATTTTTACAGAAATCAAACCTAACAACGCAAAATGCTTTACGTGGTTACCCAAAACCACTCTGTTAAAGTTATCCTCACTGTCTCAACCTTATGGTTTTGTCACTGTACCATTTTTGCTTTAATATTTAAACGCAATAACAATTCTAATTTTCTTACAGTATACTGGTATCTGTCTCAGAATAGGAAAAGAAGCTGATTTGAATGAGCTGATTGAATTACAGACACCAAAAGAAACAATCACATGCTATTAAGTTTCCTCAAAGCATCTCCCCTTGTCACATAAACGTCACATTTCACTGGACTGTGATTGGTTGCTTTTATTTATTTATTTTTTGGTTACTACATTTTGTTTATCTTGTTTAATCAGTGTGTTAAAATCTAGTTGAATGCTTTAGAACGATTTATAATTTACAAATGCATTCATTGAAATATCTCTATTTTTTAATTTTACAATAAAATTTCTATAATCTAAAATGTCTATAATCTGAAACAGTTGTATCTGAATTTATGAATTGAATTTATCTGATAAACAATGTGTATATTAGCAAGATTTAGTACATTTATAATAAACCAAGGAATTATGTCTGTGAAACAGGCGTATCTGTGCATGAGAGTCAATGATTGAACTTTGGAATGAAGGTTAAAGGTAAAGAGAGCAGAAAAATGTGTCACATGAATTTCCAAACACAATCGTTCTAGTAAGTTTCCTTCAGGAATTTGAAGTGGGAGAACATACTATACCTGGCAAATGAAGGTTGAAAAGGGGATTCATAGTTTACACCCTAAACAGGTGATGAGGGAATGCAATAAGAATCTTCTAGAATTTGAGTTGGCACGCTAGTGATAAATGGGAATGCTAACAGCTAGCTTTCTCCTGATGTTTCAGACACTTATAAGTGAAGCAAGATACAAGACAAATCTTTACATGAAAGGAAACCAAATAACACAACAAATCAGGTCATAATCTTCTCAATAAAGTTCTTTATTTATTTCATTATAAATATGAATTTAATAACAACATTTCAAAAAAAGGAAACAACAAAAAGGTATTAAGGCATTATTTTCGTATTTGAACAAAAATCCATCCCGCAAAAACTCAGTTTACCGAATATGAGACTTTGAGGTGAACTGCAAAATCAGCCGACACAGCGTTTTTGAAAGCTTCCCCCAATAAATCTCTAAGGACGAACATTCGGTAACAAGTGTGAATGCCAAAGGTCATCAATCTAATGACCCAATAACAGCTGCAGCAAGTTCTCTCAAAGTCCCCAGTGAATAAGGGATTTGCCTAGTTGTGTTATCTGAAGGAAAATACAATATTTTCGAGCAAGCACAATGTGATTAATTCAATAACCTCGCATCCACACGGGCAGATCCTGGCTGCTGTGCGGTAGCTGGCACTAAGCATGAAAAACAAGGAGATTGAACTTTAACACTCCATCAATAACACAATCAACCTATTATCACAGAAACAGTCTGCCTTAAACATTGCACACAAATCCAATAACTGCTTTTAAACCAAAATCCTTTTCTGTGGAATTTTGTTCCCACAGAGCTTTACAGTCACAGCATAACCATAATCACATCTGTAGAACACCAGACTGAACAAACACAGGGGCTGAAGCTGCACCTCACACCAAGATCACAAAAGTTTTTCACCCCATCTACCACTTTTGATGCGAGCTGATTTGTTATTAAACTGATACAAACCAATACACACACAGATGCTGAGCTGGTGGAGTCATAATTATCAGTATATCCAGTGAATTAATGAACTTATGTAGTGATATTAAATATGAGTGTGGAGGACCCAACATATAACAAGTGTTAAATGTAGGAAACAAGAATAAAATTCGACAGACAGCAACAATCCCTAAATTCGTATGGAAGTAAATTGGTTTAGGCTCCAGTTGCCTGTACAGTGAAAATTTCCACTGGACACAAACAACAAATCTATTAGTGGAGCGAAAATAAATTTGGCATTTTGTGTCCGTATATAAATATATAAGATATTAGTCAACTGTCAAAAATACTACAATGTTCCACTGAACACATTTTCCCGATTTCAGATAAGGAAAAGAAAATGTGACACAACACACAGCACATTATGAATCAGCTCAAAACACTTCATGTTGTTTCATTGCAGTTCTTCATGACCTCATTGTAACAGACTAAAAATGTAGACAGAGGAATTTACAGGCTATAACGCATTCTCTGCCATTCTGAAGAGCTGACCTATCTAAACATGTACTACTATGTACTGACCTATCACTGACCTGCTGAAACAAAATGCCACATTGCTGTTGCTTTGACAGTAACAAGGTTTTTAAGGTTTTGGCATTAAATCGCACCCGAGCGGAAAACCTACGCTGTAACTTGTAACATGATTTTTACAGGCATTGAGGAGTGAATATCATAAATAGTTTTACTTATAAAATCATTTGGTGTAAGAGAATAAATTGAAAAAAATGCCACAACTAAAAAAAAAAAACAATTGCAAATACGTAATATAAAATGTTACTGAATTTGAGGTACAGAGCTTTAGTCATTTACTCTTTACTGTTATTTGAGGACTGTTATATTGGTAACCAGACACATGAATGCTGGCTGAACTCAGTTGATGGAATAGCAACGCTCATATTTAAAACAAAGCCAGTATTTTAAAGCCAATAGTGAAAGACTATCTTTAATTATTCTGAATATTTAAAGAATTTGATTACTGTGGATAAATAAAGTCAAGTAAAAGCAATACTTCGCTTGTCCACCATTATTACAGATGTATATACTGGAAAATGTGTAGAACGCTAATTAAATTAATAAAATTACAAGCTGTTAGTAAGTGTAAGTCACTAGGGCAGCCAGGTGCGATGGGCCAGTCTTGTTTATCATGCTGTTAACTGCTACTAATGTTTCATACTACTATTAAATAAGGACTAACTAGGAGTTGTGATTGAACATGCTAGCATTAAAGTGAATGTTAAACGTCTCGTCTCGAACCAGCTGCACAGGGCTGGTGGCACAATGTAACAATGTACGCAAACCTAAATCTCAAGCAACGGAGTGCACGTTTTAATAATAAACCTTCCCTAAGGTGAAGTTAACCCAAATATAAACCAGATACTGAAACCACATAGGCATTTAAAATAAGATGGAGACAAGCAGCAATGTTGCTCTTATAGTGTATTTACACTGCTGACAGAAACACTCATGACCTGAATATTCATCTACACGACACACTTCCAACAACACACACCTCTCTGTCAGCAGCTAACTGTCAGCTGCTAGCTGCTAGCTGCTAACTGCTAACTACAGCGCCTCTGAATTCACAAATGTGAAAGAAAAGTACAGAGAATAAAAAGACTGTGAAAAGTGCAACGATGAGGCAAAGTGAAGCAAGTATCGATACAACATTCCTTTTTTAAGGCGTACTGAATTAAGACTGCATATGATGCTGCTCTGTCCCTTCAGACACAAGTAACAAATGAAGACACAGATTTTTAGCCCTCTGTGGCCAAAATGCCTTTAGCTTACTGCACTTCAGCCCCAAACAAGATGAAGGTGAAAGCAAGAGAGATCAGTCCCAAAGGCCAAGCCTCCAGAGACCATCTAGGCAGAAAAGCTTCGACAGCAGTTGAAGGTTAAAGTTGTCCAAAAACAGCCCACTTTGTTCAAGTATTGGCATTTTAAACCTTCTTTTTTTGCACTTTGAAGAGTTCTAAACATTTCACAGAAGTCTCAAGTTTCCAGCGAGGATATGGATATTTTTGATCAATAACGTAAGCAGAGAGGAATATTGCTTTCAATCGCTTTGTCAAACCCTCTTTCTTTCAACTTTTTTTCAAAGCATTGATGGCTTTCTAAGTTGGGCTTTGATATCCCGCCACTCCTCTTGTTCTGTGCGAGGGAGGACAATTAGATGGAGAACACAAGATTCTCCCACAAGCAGATCTGAGGTAGGGGAGGTGGGTC
>JAZGTI010008038.1:0-20725 GCA_036877585.1 Botia kubotai
CCCTGAAGAGACAAGAGTGCTAAAACAATTAAACGCTGCTCACTCTGAATTACACCTCCCTCCTCTGATCCAACACCACACACACACTTACTACTCGAGTTTAAACATATGCATTAGAACAGTGTGTGTGTGTGTATGTGTGTGTACGTGCATATAAAGGTTGATTTGGTTTTCAGCTTGATTTACTTTTCATTGTTTGGTAAATTTATGAATAATTATTTGAGGCCCTGCATGTCTGTGTGTCTCTGTGTTTGTGTGTGTGGGGGGAGGGCTATATTTTTGGGACAATATAATCAAAAGAACAATTAAAAAATTTTAAAATCACCTGCACTGTGGAAACCAGCCAACAGTCCCCTTAAGGGAAACAGTTATACTAAAATATCCATACTAAAATAAAAAAAGGTCTGTGTCAAGGTTAGGTAATGGGGATACAAAATTCCATTATGATGTTTGATGAATGTTTGATGAATTGTACCTTGTTTTTTGACACAAAGGAAACACACATTTACACAGCAAATCACACATACACAGCCACATAGGAGCATGGACTGAGAGGCAACATTCCCAAAAGTGAAATTCCAGCTATTATTTACAGGAGATTGGTCCAGGCTCTGCCACCAGCTTGTCAACACTCTTGACTGCGCAGAGGAGACTGACAGCCCCATTCTTTCACGTCGCTGTGACAAATAAATATTTCACACACAAATAAATAAAGGATGCGCTGTGATTTCCCTCTCTGTGGTTCTTCACAGACCAGTGCCCTCACACACACACACACTCACACACACACAACCTGGAAGCAAGCTTACAGCTCCCTCTGCACCACAAACACACACTGCCCTCCCAGTCCCTCATATATATGCATAAGTTCAGATTAGTGAGACACATAACTTTCCTCTCCTCATCTGCCTCCACAAAGAATCAATTAATGTCCATTTGAGAGCAGCCTGTTGAGTCTCTGCTATTGTGTCCAGGGCCCTTCTGTGTTTCGCCTGATCAGAAATGCTTTGTAATAGTTTAATTACTGCAATGTTGAATATTACATTATTTTCTCTATATCTTAATTCCCCTTTTCTATATTTTTCTATAGCATTTACAAGGTGATTACACTGTTCCCCTGGGAGGTGTAAAAATAACCCCTTTCATTTCAAATAAGATTTTAGATGTATTAAATGGTTGTAATAAGCATTGCATTAGTAAATCTATTTATTCCTGTCCTGTTCTTCAATGTGATGGCCTCTCTCTGGTTTATTAGGATGCTTGGAGCCCCTGAGGGGAAAAGTGGGATAATTCAATTAAACAGGCAATTAAAGGATCTCAGGGTGGTTTCCATGAATCTCATCCTCTTTTGCTCAGAGGAGCGACTGAAGGTGAACTTTGTAATGGTAGAGAGAAGACAGAACAGAAATATCTGAAATGTCTGTTTCCATATGCTCTATTTTCCTTAACAGGAAACTACATCAAATAAGCATGACTATAAACTACTGTAAACACTGTAAAAACAAAACATGGTAACGCTAATTATGCTTTGTTTTTATCCTTTTTGCTCTCCATGTCTTGTCCTCCTCATCTGACCCAAACCACATAGCGATGTTTTCATTGTCTTGATTGTTTTTCTGGACAAAATTCTTTGAATCCTCTGGCAAAATATTTTTAATGTAAAATATATATATATATAAACACATTAAACAGATGGTGTGCTTGCTACACCTTTTGGTTTCTTTAACAGCGAGAAAATACTCAGACATATAAATATACTTTTCAGCCAATACAACAGGTCAATGAACTGTCATTTATTAGTTGTATTTGCATCAATTATTCTAATATGAATGTTTCCAGTTAAGTGCCCATATATTACAAATACTAAACAATACAATTTCATTCAAATCCCTTCATTAAAGCATTAAGTCTAACTGAGATTAACTATCATCTGAATTATTCGAAATATCTTTTTATTATGTTAATCACTTTCCTGGGTGTGTTTGTTTTTTCTTCCTTTTTGCTGCATCTCAAAGCCTCATGGGAAACATGTGGAGGTATTTTTATCTCCAATATTCTCCACTAAATCCATGATTTCTTTTTTCCATCCCACCCCCTCATCCCGAATCCAGCAGAAAAACATCCAGGGTGTGAAAAAAAGGAGATGAGACAAAAATCACAACTTTACATCAAAAGACAAGAGTGCAAACAAACCAACCTGCAGATGAGACTGAACAAGTCATAAACCCTGTTATTAACTTTCTCTATTCTCTCCTCAGAATGTTTGTAAACCCTTAAAAGTTTTATCACAGCCCAACCCAAAGCCCCAGTCCAATCTGGTCGAGGGTCTATTTCTGTTTGTTTACAGCACTCCTCTGCTCTTCAGCTTTTGTCCCTGTGTCTGCTGGGGTCTCCTCCACACTTTGCATCGCTTCAGGCCCTTATTAAATATTCACCTTCCACAAAACCAGTCGCTAATCTCCATCGAAGCCTGGAACCTGCACATATGCAAATCCACATCTGTTCCGCTTCAAAGAAGAGATTCAACGGGATCACACGGAACACAAGAGTCTCACCCTCACCCCAATGCCAATCACACACACACTAACACACACACACACTAACACACACACACACACACACACACACATTTTATGGGGACATTCCATAAACTTAATGGCTTTTATACTGTACAAACTGTATATTCTATTCCCCTACACTAACCCTACCCCTAAACCTAACCATCACAGAAAACCTTTGGCTATTTTAGATTTTTAAAACGGATCATTCTGTGTGATTTATGAGCTTGTTTCCTCATGGGGACCAGGAAATGTTACCACAAGGTCAAAATGTACTTGCATAACTATACTTGTGAGGACATTTGGTCCCCATAACAGAGTGAACACACACACACAAGCGTAATCAACTACAAGCTCTCCAATTGTCAACCCCCCCAGAACAGTCACACCTACATCATCCATGCAACTTCACTGCAAACCCTTCCATTCACCTCCTTCACAACCGCCTCAATCCACCCTCACCATACCATGGTTATTAAAATCAGTTCATTACAGAGTGCCTCTTTGTATTACGACTGTTTTCTTTTGTAAGATGTCTGAGAAACAGGAGGCTAAGATCTGTTCCCTGACTCAGGGCGGCTCCTCCAACCCGAGACCAGAGGGTACTTACTGAATCCTACATAAGTGGCACCGCACTGCCACAGCCTTCAGACATCCTCCTGAGCTAATTCAGCAGCGGATTACCACATCTCATAGAGAGCTGTGTCAACACGAGCAGCACAGCAGTATCACAGCTAGAGGGGTCATTTGTTAGACAATCAGTAATGCCCCTCTGCCTAAAGCAACATCTCTGATCAATGTCATAAAGTGATTCATTTGTTGACTGCATGTAAGGTAACAAGAAGTGCCTGAGCAAAGCTGAGTACTGGAAATTGAATGTTTCAGTTTTCAATGAATAAAGTTAAGAAAACACCAGTAATTCTTCTTCATTGGACTTTTAAGCGTTTTACTTTTGTAATATAAACTACTGTAAAATATACACAAAAATGTCATAAAATGAATAAATTCTATATCATACATGTTGCTTTAAACTGATTTTATTTTAAACAACATTTTTAAGCTCACAAACTGCCGTAATGTATCTAATATTGACACATTAAAAGGTAACGTCTCTGTTTTTTTATTTTTACATTTGTTTTTTTATTGATAAAATAATTTTAACAATAAATTTTACATTTTAATAAACAACACAGAGAACTGACGTTCTGTTCATTTCTAATAATTCTGGAAGTGGCGAATTCTGTATATAAAGATAAAAGAAACGCTTGTGAATGAGGCACTTTGAGGGGGACCCAGAGCGTGATAAAGATAGCAGATTTGCATGTTTAATTAAGCTATCAAACCACAAAGCAAAGAGCTCAGCTGTAAATCTGCAGAGTCAACATGCCTTACAATAACACACAGCCCCTTCTCTATGTCTTGTAAGACAGACACACTGAACAGGAGAGGGAAAGATGTAAAGCTCTTAATATATACGCACTGAAAGACATTCACAGCGCATTACTCTAATAAAGTCAAGCTTGCCTCTGTTGAGCCCTGATCTCAGAAAGAAAGGAGAATAAACAAAGAAGAGAGTGAAGAGAGGGATGCAACCAAATGCATGATGGGAAAGAGAGAGAGGGGGACTGAAAGTTGTACAAAGAAAAGAAGAGAGGTAAGGAGAAAGGGGGAGAAATTGATGAAATGAAAGAATAAGAGCGACTTTAATCAGGTTGAAGTGTCGTCTTACAGTATTTTGGGCTCAGGGCTAATGTTGTTCCCATGTATTTGAACTGCACCAAAGCAGTGGAGATTTACTTTAATCCATCCCATCAAAGGTAACATACTAACATGTGCTAAAATATACACATGCATAAGCAGCTCTCAGATTAGACCGGTGTGTGTCTGCGTGTGTGGGTTGGGGGGGGTTATACCTGCTCCACTTCTGAGGTGACACCCTTTACCTGCCATGGGCACACTGAGGATGACACCTCCAGCACACATTTTAATAATCTACAGAGGTTTGGGTTACATAATTATGGCATGACAGTTTGTATTTGTGTGCATGTTTCCAGTGTCACCAGGCTTACTGGTAACGAGGATAAGCGCCATGGGCCTGACCTGCTCTGCGATGGCTGATTTTGACAAATTTGCAATTCAAAACAACTTATTTTTGGGCCTTAATACTGAATTTTAGAAGCCATATTCAAAATTTTGCCAGACAAGGAAGACACTCCGTAATAATAATAAATAAAAACAGTACTGCATTTTCATAACACTAAATAAAAGCACAACATTTGAGGATGAGGAAATTACGTATTATAATATATATATATATAGTTCAAGAGTTCCCCGGTATTGTGCAGGCTGAACTGCCTTATGCTATATTCACCTGCTCTTAACAGAACAGCAGTCTGGCAGTGATAAAAGCATGGCCAAAATAACACTCTCATCCCTCACGCTAAAACATGTATGAGGACGTTTCTGTTCTTTATATGACTTTCTGACTCTCTTATTAAAGTTCTGGCTTGCTTGGTTAAGATTCTTAAACTATTACACAACTCGTCACTAAATAAGTTTTTATTTTCACTTAGATTTGACCTACAAGCACAACACACCGACCTCTGTGTCATCTACATTGATGGATGTTTCAATATGAAAGCTTTTCAGTCACCCACGTTCCTATAGCATGAATAATCATTTGCAAAGTATAATCTCCTTAATGCTTGTGTTTTTCATGTAGTCATTTCACGGCAGGTGCATTGACATGTACAGCACAAGCCCTCTGGTGATCTATGCATCTGTTACCCAGAAGCCTCTGCCAGCGTCACGCCTCAGTGACACAGACTCCCAAGAGCCATCAGGGCAGAAACAGAGGACAGAGAGGATGTGGTGTGTGTGTGTGTTGGTGGGTGGGTTTGTGTGTATGTTTGTATTAAGGGGGATAGAAGAGGTCAGCATAAGCCAGTTAAAGGCATTAGACCTCCAGGCTGGTGAAAAGAACTGCCCCACTGATCATATTAAAGGGAGTTACTAGGGCCCAATGCTGCTGTGCTGGTGCACAGGCCAAAGCAAACACTAGGAGAGGGTGATTAAGCCTGCCCCCTAAGACATCAAAGATGGGATCAATTCTCACTGTGCAGCTACACAATTGGGGGATCCAACACATACTTACTCATGCACAGACACACATACACACCATTCATTGGTTTTTCATGCATGGAGCAGTGACTAGGTTTTATATATATTATCGCGTTCCTATAGCTCAACTGGAAGACTATAGCGCTAGCAACACCAGGGGCAGAGGTTCAACCTCTGGGAATGTGCGTACTGGTCAAATGTATAGCCCAAATGCACTGTAGGTCACTAAATATACAGAACAAAGTCGAGAGCGGTCACATGGGGTTACACTGGTTATATTCTACCAATGAAGCAGAAATACTCAGTTACAACATTACAAACATAACACCACATATCCTCCTCTAATTTCAGAATGGAGGACTTTTCCTCTTCTTAAACTATAACCATTACGGCCAAACGCAAGTAAAACAACCATGTATGACTATATTTAACATAAAACACTCACACTTTGGCTGTACTTCACAGTGTGTGTATATATCTCTGACAATCCTGTCAAACCGTCTGTTAAAGCTGACAGTAAAATAACTCCGTATCCACAGCCTTCATTCAGAAAAGACGAGATAAATATATAGACAATCTTCCAGATTATCTGAAAACTAAACAGAAAAGAAAAGAAAAACGTCCACAGATTTAGTTGTTTTACTTTTCCCTTCTCGCAGTCAAGGTGGTTAAAGGTTTGACAAATTTGACCGTAGGTGTGTTTGAAGTGTTGAAGTGTTTGTCAGGGGCAGTCAGCATCAGAGGTCTGTCCGAGGGCTTAAGTGAAGGGTAGTTGGTGTCCCCATGGTGCAGAGGTTGGGGACAGGCAGAGGGACTGGTGCAGGTAGAGCTGAGGATTGCTAGTCGCATGCATTTTTGCTGTGGTATGGAGCAGGCAGAGAGTGAGGTGAGAGGACACAACTGTGCATGTATGGGTATGACAATGCGCTGCTGCGTGTAATGCTGTTCCTGCCTTCAATCAAAAATCGTAAACTGCTTCAAACAATTATAGTGTTATAGTGTAAAATAACACTGATCAGAGGTCAGCCACCACAGGCCCGATTCCATCATTACTTGCCATAATAAAAACAGGACATGAGGCATTTCCCTCAGTATTAGCCAGGAGCAGCTATTTTCTAGGCTGTTTGGGTAGCAGTGATGTACAGCTGCAATTTTAGGTGTGATGTTTAAGGTTTAGGATTAGGGTAAGGGTACACAGCCACATTTAGCCATACTCCACAACTTAACCTCAAACACATTCATATACACATACGCACGTCCTCACAGAATACTTCCCCTTTAATATTTAAGACCACATCAGGGAGAGGGACGCTATTGGTCAGTTTTCTCTATTGTTCTCTCTCTTTCTGACTTAAAACAGATCAAAGAGTCGTTGTGGTCGCGTCTGTTTTTAAAGTGGCATGTCGTCAGTGAAAGAGGAAGGTAAACCCCCGACTCCGCTGGCCGCTTGTCCAACGCAAACTTTCCACCAAACAAAATGGAGACGGCTAAACTCCAAAGAGTGTTAGCGAGCCGTGGCTTTCTCTCAAGCCTAAATGATGCAAGAAGTGGGCAGCCGGCAACGCTGAGGATGAATCAGAATTTCTCATCGCACGGGTTTACACTATAAAAATAAATTATTAAATCGCTATCATATCCCCACAGTATAAAAACAAACACAAGGGGAAGAGGTGGAAAAAGAGGAGAGAGCGAGATGAATACTGATGCTCTGGCAGAGCATTAGACCCAGATGGATTAGACGGAGACAGTGAGATAGAAGAAAGAAAGAAAGAGAGAGAGAGAAAGAGAGAGAGATGCAATGGTGCTACATTTTAACCTCTGACAGGTCAGCCATCAAAAAGCACTTCACTCACCTCCAAACAGATCTCACTGCATGCTGACATTTCCCTACACAGACATACACACATATCTGCTCACTCTGACCTATAGGATGAATCAAACACTGTTAAATACAGCGTCACAGACACGGGCTCCTGGCCAACTCCAAACATCTGTGCTTTAATGGTCTTTTTTTCCAGCCTTTAAATAGGCTAAAATCCACATGGCCCTCTTGGAAACAAAGATACCTGAGATGCATCAAAAAAATATGCAGCCACTTGCAGTAGGAGTGCAGTAACCGAAAACATTTCCACCAATCAGATGATCACAACTGTCGGCTTTTGACAATAATCTCGAGGCAACGCTTTTAGGCTATTAACATCAAATCTTTGGCCTGTACTTGGTTTTATTGATGTGCATTTCCAAATGCAGCCATTGATTCGCTAGTATGCTACTCAAACTTGACACATTTAATTAAAACATTTAAATCATTTTATTTCAGTCCAATCACCAGCTCTAATTTTCTTTACAATATCTGTCTTATTCCAAGTCCGCACCCAGCTAACAATTTTAAAACGTTTCCCTAACATTTCCATTAGGTAACAAAAGCATGTTGATGGAACATTAAAGTGTTATTTTGAAAGTTCTAGAAATGTCCAGCTTTTTAGATGTTGTATTAATATTGTTGCTTGGTTATAAGAATGTTATTCAAAGTTTTTTTATTCTGTAAAACGTTCTACTGTACGTTTTTTTAATGTCTTGCAATGTTAAAAGACGTCCATTACGTTTACTTTAAGAACATTTCTGATAACTTTGAGAGAACTTTAACACAATGTTAGCCAATGTTCTGAGAACGTTCCCTGGAACAGTCTTATTCCATCAACAGCTATATTTCGTTTATCACTCAATCAGATGAGTAACAGGAAGGAATTCTCCCGTGCAGCAGTCAGTGTTTGATTCTGTGGATCTGGCATGGTTGTCTATCTCATGGGGAGTCAGCCAGCTGTGTGACGTGATGGAGAGTCCAGTTCATGCCTTACAGATGCCCTCACAGTCTGCATCTCCTCGCCTGGGCCCGCTTTAAACACTGATAGCCCTCTGATTTATGGCCAAGGCAAAACTTTAGAAACAGTTTTTTGGCAGTGTCCAAATGTGATGTGTTCTGAGGAGAAACTGGAACAATATGAGGTGAGGGAAACAGGGTGCAATGACATTAACATCCAGAAGGGTGTGTGTGTATGAGCCTGCTGAAGCCCCGGAGGGAAAACCCAAATTTTTTCCCTCCAAATTTTAAAAATGTCCAACTTTCATTTATTTGCAAATCATGATAATCTTTCTCTCTCTAATTCTCACTTACACACGCTTTTCCTCTCCCTGCTCTTAAATTTCATTCTTTCTCAAAGTAGATCCATGGATTGAGTCGTATTGCAGGGCATTTTCACAGGCCAATCAGAATGAAGTTCTAATATCCTAACGCATCACACATGATCATATCCCTATAATAAACAAGGGCACTGTGTGTTTGTGTGCTGGCCAGGAGAACAAAAGTCAACATCAAATCTGTGGGAACACAGCCATAGAGAACTAACCTCAATCTGTTAAACAGGCCTGTGACAGCCAGCTCCCTCTCTCCCCCTCTCTCTGTCTTTCTTTTTCTATTTCATTCTTTTTCTCTCTCTCTCATTCTCTCTCTCTTTCTCTCTCTCTCAGTGACTGGCAGATCTCTGGTCTTTGAACAGCAGCTGTACGTATAAAGGCTGTTTTTTATGATGCTGATTCTCTCCAGTGAAACTCTAGAAGGGCCTGACAAAAACAAACTCAATAAAAACAAAGGAGTGCGATACGGCGGTAACTGCCGAGCACAGGGAACGCTCCACTGTTTTTATGTTACTGTGGAACATTCAACCTTGGCTCAAGTTCTAGCACGCTCTGAAGACCAATTCTGACGCGATTGTCTAAAACAAGTAAAAACAAGAATTCATAGTTCAGAAATATCTTACAGTATTCTTCAACTTGCCCTTTTATACAAGCTGCTCAAAGACATCAATACTGTCATGTATTTGTCCATAAATCATATTTTAAGCTTACAGGAGCGTTAAAACCTCTTTGATCATTGTTGTATATTTTGTTTTGCCTGGGGTAACAAGAATAAATGCTAAAGTTGGGAATGCAAGCTTTTACATTTTTAAATGTAATAAAATATTTGAGTTATGGGCAAACTCAAGTGTACAAGTACGAGCTACGCATGATAGACAGCCTTTTATTTTCTGCCAAAGAAAACAGAAGTCATTTATGGCTGTCCAATAAGACTGTAGTTTTACACCACGAGACTGTACGCTGTCTGAATACAGTACAGAAGATGCGCTAGAACAGAAGTCTTGTGTAGAAAAGGCCAGAGACAAAAACTCACATAAGCACATAAGCAGGCAAACGAGACTCACGTTCATATCTGCACTGGGACCATCTCATCCTCTCTCATACAGACAAAAAGAGACGGGAACAGAAGACGAGCTGTCTGAAAGATGACCAAATGTACATTTTAGCTGACAGATGTGCATTCAAATGAATGACAGCCAGAAAGAGAAAGAATTAAGTGATGTAAAAAGATGAGAGAAGGGGTTGGGTTACTGAACCATGTATTGGGGACAAATTTGTACCCAAAAGTCAGCCAAATCTGAGCAAAACCTCCTTTTGGGGACATCCTCATTTGTAAAAATGCTATAAAAATATTGTCAGGGTTAGATTTAGGTTATACAGTTTATAACTAGCTGTGTATAAAAACAATAGAAGTCTATAAAATGTCCCCATTTTGACAGATAAATAAACAGATATTGATTTTTAGAGATAAATAAATGTTTTTTGGGGGGGTGGGGGTGGCAGAATACTAATACCCAAACAAATGAAAAGAAGGTTATGGCCATATTTGTATTAATTCCTGAAACATACAGTCCCAACATACAGTTGGGAAAGACCCAAGTTGTTCCTCTAGGGCAACGTCTGAACATCCCAGTGGTTCCATCATGAAGTCTTGCGCACCAGTCAGATCCTCCAGATACTCAGAGCAGAAGTACTAAATCAGAAATCACTCTAGATGACTAATGAAGCTTCTGTTCATTAAAGTGACAGCACGCATAAACTGCACTCCTAAAAAGTCATTTCATTAATCAACAGCCTAAATCTTCCTCGATGACAAGGATAACACATTTGTCTCGAGAACATGGCCTTTCATAATAGTAAAATATAATTGAGTGTTTACGTGATTAAATCACTTTGAGGAGAAGATCGAACTTAATATTAGCGAGAAGCGTACAAATGTACCACATTCACCAGTGATGTGCATCCCTCGCTTTTATCAGTTCTACATCATTCTGTCATTCACAAAGGCAAACAAATTGAAAATCAATTTAATCAAATACATTTGATCTACTTTTATGTAGATAAAAAAATGATGATACACAAACAGTTGCCAATATGCGCGCGCACACACACACACACACACACACAATTCAGACAGTAATAGAACTTAAACAGAGGGGAATCCTGCAGGCTCCAGTAGGTGTTTGGCAGTGAGGGGAGTTTTAGATAAATCATGCTGCCCACGAGCAATGCCCTGGGACGTGGCCCAAGCCTGCCCCCTGCCTTTGCCTGGCTAAATGGGCCGTTTCTGGGACGCTGGGGTCATAAGCATATGCCACCAAATCCCGGGTGAGGTCTAGCAGAGAGTAAACAAAGACTCAGCTAATGGAAAACTGCCTGCTTCTGACCTTCAGCTGATCTCTCCTCTGTTTTCTCTCAGTCTCTTTGCTTTTGTTTTATACGCAGAATAATCCTATATATCATTACTTTCATGTCTCCTCTTCTTTCATAACAGCTTCATTATGGTTGATGGATAAATAAAGCTTCTCAGCAAAGGTCACGAGGAGGGCGTTCATGTCATATGTGCTAGCAGATGAGAGTCTAAAACAGAAATGACAGTTTGATGTATCGTGGTGAGAGAGAGGAGAGCAGAACATATCAGAGTATTCAAGAAGGGTGTGAGGTTTACTAAAGCCCTCATAAAACACACGCGGGTAATGATGAGACTGGCCTAATTAACTTTATAGATTGACAATAATATTTCATGTAAGTTGGACCCGCAAGGCCCATGCCAGTATTATTTGGGGAGATTTATGAGGAGTGGATCTGTGCCAGGTCATGTGCCCATAATGATTTTTAGCTGTCGCTGGATCGACAGAGCTAATGGAGATATTATTTATACATCATGTTAAAATAATCAAATACAGTCCAGCTGTGACTTGAAAGTGCCCAGCTAACAGGTAACGTTCTCAGAATGTTGTCTAATGTTCTATAAAAGTTCTATCAAAGTAATCAATAAAGTTCTTGCAGTAAGGTTAGTAGAACATAAGTTATATCATATATCAAAAAGTTATTCGTAAGTAATTAGTTGAACATGAAAATGTTACAGCATAAAAGAAATTGGAATATTCTTGGTAATAATGTTCTTATTACCAAGCACTAATGTTATTACGACGTCAATCTGTTCCTAGATCTTTTACAATAACATTTAATGGAAACATTAGGGAAATGTTCTTACAACCTAAAATTGTTAGCTGGGTGTAGGGTTGATGGGAGAATGTGTTTTCTGTAAGAAGAGAGAGAGTGCAAGCAAGGATGGGGCCATTGAGTATTGGGAGGAACACAAGGCCAAAGAATGCTTGAAAGCTTCTGAGATATTGAGCAGGTGGGCAGTGGGGTGTGAGGAGATGCAGAGAAGGAGCGCGCCAAGATCTCAAACACTCTCAGCTCCCTAGAAAGACCCAAGAGCCTTATACATACATACATTACATACATACATACATACATAGTATATATGATCTATATGTAGCATATATTCCATATATGCTATATGATCTATGATGTTATGCACAAGCATACAAGCACATATCAATATGCATACACAAATTACTTACCTGAAAGAAGCTTCAACCAAATCTGTCTGAAATCAACGCAAGTCAACACAACGTGCACTTCTGAATATAGAGCGGTCTAAATGTACAGAATAATATATTGGGTGCGCTCAAATATTTGAGGATAGAGCTTTATAATAATTGATCAAAAAGCACCAACCCTCTGAAAAAATCTGGGCCTCTGGAGGAAACTTCAAAACAGTATCAATTATAGAGCAGAGCCTCTGAGGAGAGCAGCCAGTCGAGCATCGATGTGCTTTTCAGTGCAAATCACCTGAGATTATCAGCAGAACAGAGCTGGGTAGTTTAATCTAGTCTTCCTCACACATACACACACAGCCCTCAGAGGAAGCACTCGGCGAGGGAAGATATTTTCAGACGGCTCACATCACCATGCTTCAAAAAACACTGAAATTCCCAACAATTACAGTATCAGTTTGAAACTCTGTGCTGTAGTAATGACAGATATTTCATTGTGAGCCTTTACATATGACACACATGCAGGTTAATATGTTGCTGGCTTCTCATGACAATGCTGGCCTGTCATGTGTTATTTTTCTGTCAGCAGAATAACATGCTCACTTTTTTGCTCACGTAACTTTTGTAGTTCGGTTTCAACAAGTTTTGGTTTATCAACACACTAAAAAGGCATCATGTGTATTGTGTCAAATCACAGAGGTCCCATTTCCTTGACTGCCGCACACACACACACCTCACTCACGTGGCATATTAGCAACACTTTCCAGGTTTTTCTCCCTAGCAAAGCCCTATGTTGTGACATAATCATTACAAATTGATTGCGAAACAGCTAACAATCATGATTAAATCGTTAAATTCTTGTCTATGCTTCAGAGAACGCGAGCAAAATTAACTTCCCACCAACCTCATTTTATCCTGAACACAAAACAATGATTTTCTGCCAGTCTAATTACAAAGCCAACATCTGATCAAGGCAGCATCCAGAGGGGATTATCACACGCTGCGGTATTAGAGCTCATTACCAGCTTGAGTGGAAAATTATTACGTCTTGTAATTGGATGGTGAGATTTATATACAGATCAGGACAGTTTCTGTAAGATTGTAATTACAGGCACTGTTGGTTCACCACTTATCAGTGCGCAGAGAGGAGAAAACAAGAAACTGCATCTGCACTTTAATTTTACACACACACACGCAGTGTCTAAATAAGCTAATTCCCATAAAAGCACATATTGTAAATAATACTATTGGAAGACAAATAACGAAGTCATTCAGAGGAGAATGATGGGTAAAAGTTTCCCCTGGAGAAAAACACAGAAAGAACCTCAACAGAATCGTACCAAATCATATTTACTTATCCTGCAACATTTTATGAGACAAGGAGTTAACTTCCTCTGTAATTCTTTTGTAGCAAGTAATCAGGGTGGGGAAAATCACTGACAGTCTGGTTGCATGCTGACTAATTTCATATTACTGCCAGCCAATGACAGCGCAGTCCTGTGATGAAGCTGTGCTGAGTACTTCATTATGGAGAGGGAGGGGAATCAATACACACTGCTGTGACTGCCACAGAGGGGAGCTGTGAATAAGGCTGATTTACCATAAGCAAGGAGGAGAGAATATGATTTAGGGTCAGCTCAGATAAAT
The DNA here is from genome assembly GCA_036877585.1 of Botia kubotai. Classification (NCBI taxonomy): domain Eukaryota; kingdom Metazoa; phylum Chordata; class Actinopteri; order Cypriniformes; family Botiidae; genus Botia; species Botia kubotai. Next base: position 14,090 of record JAZGTI010008038.1, read on the forward strand.
GCAAGTATGTGTCTACACTCACAGACATAGGTGTGAGTGTGTGTGTGTGAGGGGGGATATATACTGTACTTATATACAGTATATATCCCCATATACTGGGGACAAATTAGTACCCAAAAGTCAGCGAAATCTGAGCCAAACTTCCTTTTGGGAATGTCCTCGTGTAAAAACACAATAAAAAATAGAGTAAACAAAGATTTTAAAAAATTATAAAAATTTGCATAAAAAATTTGTAGGGTTAGGGCTATCGTGTGGGTTAGCGTTAGGTTATATTGTTTATAACTAGCTGTGTATAAAAACAATAGAAGTCTATGGAATGTCCCCAGATAGATAGATAATTAAACGTGTGTGTAGTTTCAGGTGCTACTTGACAGAAGGGTAATATATAATACGGTCAGGGTGTATATATTAGGGTAGATAAATAATAAGAATGTTTGGCTTGTACGTTTGGCAAGAAAGTTGCTCTGCATAATATTTCTGTCAGGGAGCCATTAAAAATAAAGTGAGGGTAATGAAAATTAGCTTTTGCTTTTCAAAGAGTAAAACAGCATTGCTGTCACATCTCCGACAGTAAGCGATAGCACTCAGCACAAGCAATAATCGCAGAAAGTAAACAAACAAATGTGCATTATGACTCAGGATATTTATTTTTTCATTCCTCTCACAGCATAATTTGCCCTTTATTGCTCCCATTAATAACCTTTACCGGGTTATGCCTAGAAGGATATGACAGAATCCATTTAGCCTAGCATATTGTACTGGGGGGGAAATGGGCAATTCATAAGGGACTGTGCAACAGTGTATTGTGCAGAAATTACATTAAGTGCAGTTTCATCTAAATATCCCATCTGCAAAGCAGTTTATTGACTTCCTTTAATTTTCAGCTTAAATTCTCCACAGATTTATGGTTCTTGACTGGATGTGCATTCATGAGACACTGCAGTAAGACTGCAATGCTTTACTCGGCTTTAAAATGCAATGAGAAGAAAGTGCACTCGTGTTGTTGCCTAATATTGTTTTACTGACTTTTCTACAAAACCTCTGGCCTGTTTGCATGCCCAAACCTAAAGCAATAGTAAATAAAAATGCTTTAAATGAATCGCTAGATGCGTTTCATTTCTGTCTGATTGAAGGAAACTCAAAATCTCCGCTGTTATCTATACACAGACAAAAGCCAGACTGCTTCAAAGCTCTTTTGATCAGTATAGGTGTGTTTTGTGTGATTCCCTGATGGGATAGTTCATGCTCATAGATGCCTGAACTGAAGACTGGCTTTGATAAGATTTAAAGCACACGCACGACACATATACTGAATGAGTTCAAATTTGCAGGAATTAACGGTGTGACTCATTTAATTGCAAGTTCAACACCGGACAGCTGCGCTGTGAGAACAGTAATAATCTTAGATGTGCCAACATAAACAGACATTAAATCATTGCACAGCTCAGACAAGATTGATAAGACCTTTCAACAACATCCAGACTCAAGCTGGTAAACTAAAGCGGGAGACTGTTCTGTTGTCCCTGGGGTGAACTTTGACTTTGGGGGTGTCTGATGATGATGTCATCACAACGGCCAATCGCTTCAGGCCAGTGATGCCCCATTGAGGACCCTCCAGTCAAAGATCAGTTATTCATGTGGATCTCCTATTACACAGACACTCAGACAATATGATACTCTCTCCACCCTCTCTCTCCTGTTAAATTAAGATCCTTATGACAAATCACTACATTTATTATTGTTATATCTATATTCGTGGTTCATACACAACCGTATTCAGGGGTCAAAAATAAGAAAATGATACTTTCCCTTCTGTCCAGCAGTTTACCAGCAAAGATTTACTAGCTATTCTTGGTCCCTCCAGACCGCTCCATTTTAAACACTTAAGGGTTAAATAAATAATGACAAAGGCAGCAGGTTCAGTGGAACATAGAGAGAGAGAGAGAGAGAGAGAGAGACACCAGTAGAGTTCCACAGGCCCAGTCTATCCCAGTCAGACTCAACCAAACTTCGGCATTTCAAAAACATTCGAACATTTTAAACGTTCTTAAAACTGTCAAAGAACATTTTAAACATTTTCGTTACTTAATGGAAACTTAAGGGAAACATTCTTACAACCTATAATTGTTAGCTGGGCAGCCTGCAGGAAAGCTTTATTCAATCATGTTAAATTTTCTCTCCTCTGATTGGATTGCAAGATAAATTGGTTTCACCCTGTACGAGCCAAGCTACGTGTAAGAGCTTACAGTGATAACCCATTACGACTGTATTCATTTAAAGAGCTTATTCTGAGACAGACATCAATAAACGGTTTTAAAATAAGCCCTTCTGTGTAAACCAAACACGTTAAAGTTATGCTAGCAAGACAACAACATCCTGCAGTTTCAGCATGTAGCCGAAAGCTTTACTAACTCTTTAAAATGAATGTTAGCTCTTTAACTTTTTAGCTGGATAAACCGATATCACACCATCCCATGTGTGAGGAGGGGGAAGAGAAGCTTCAAGTCCTCTCCGAATGACATCTGGACATCAATGCACGCTTGCCTCACATTCAGAGTGACAGTAAAAGCACTATTGATTTTTAGCAGAGTAAAAACACAGCAGGGAGCAATTTAAACCAAACGTTATTCTAATGTTATTCCAGTGACATAATCATATCTGAGATTCTGAGCAACACATATTTTTCCCTTTAAAAAACTTTATCATAAGAGTTTATAGAAGGCTGTGAGAAGCAGACTGTCCAATGAAATTCAACCATTAAATACATGCAGTTTAAACCTATTAATCAATACATCTGGTGCATTATTTGGTCAGTTTTTGTCTCAAGAGTGAGGGTAAGTGGTGTGTGTGCAGTCATGAGACATTTAGCCACAGCAGCATTTCCCCAAAAAAGTCAATACTAATTTTAAAATCAATAACTGATTTAGTTTTAGGCTCAGCCACACACAGTTTGTCTTCTGTCCTCAGTCTGTCATTATAGACAATTTGGAAAATTACAGTTGTGACTAATGTAACTTTATTTTTAATCAATAAATTTTGATGCTACTATTACAACTAGTTATATATGAATGAGTCAATAAAAGATGAATATTTATCATATGATCCATTACCTGCACATAAATACTTTCAAAAGCTTACAAAAGCTTAAATCCGTTCTTTTATTATTATATAATATTACCTGCATAAACAGTGCATTACTTTCCTAAAAACAATAATTAAATAAAACAAAGCAACAATAAACCCCTATAATATCGTAATTCAAATAATAATTCTATAATTAACCTATAAATAATTCATGCCTATAATATAATTTTCGAACATAAATTAAAATCATTTGGGAAAAAAGATATTTACTGTACAAAGATCAAATGTATTAAAAATGTAAGGCTATAAATCAAAGCAATGGCTTCATTTAAACATATGTTCAAAAGAGCTCAAGCACACTGGGCTGTCAGTCTGAGAGGTCAGGAGAAAACATTACATCAGACAATGAGTTAGTAAACAAACAGGAATCTTTTGGAAACAAGTCTCAATACGCAGCTACGCAAACTTAGAAGTGACTGGAACCGTTTTCTGAGGTCTGTAGAGGTTCATTTAAAATAAAACTCACTTTCTGTTTTTTAAACACGTGAATTAAGAGGGTTGTGCATGGAAGTCTCCGTACCACATGGACCAAAAAGAAAAAAGGAAAGAAGAACAGACAGAGAGAAAGGACAGAGAGAAACAGAAAAGAAAATGAAGGCAAGAGAGGTGAGACAGGTTGACAGGTGAAGGAGAGGTGGAGAAGAAAGGTCAGAAAAGCAGAGAATCCATGACCACTCTATCGGCCTCTTAAAAACACTGTGACAATTAAAACCTATGGCAGTGTCCAGGCAGTAAATACAGTGAGCTGAATGGAGAGCAGCCAGCCATAACAGACACATACGATACAGCTGCACTGAACGCTATGGATTTCCAATGAGGCTGTGTGACATCAGCCACTTTCAAATGCAAATATTAATTTATCCACATTGTTCTTCTGGTGATTGGGCACCTATTTATTGACTAAAACTAACTCTATTGATCACTGAATAGTTAATGGAGATAATTAAATCTATGAAGTACAGTACTGAAGACTGTTTCTCAAGTCCTTCCACAGACTCAGAGGACACACAGAGGTCGTTCACACTTAACTATGCCCTCACACAATATAAATTATGGTTAGAATCGCAATTGTAGATCAACTGGTAGAGCACTGCGTTTGCAGCACAAAGATTGTGGGTTCGATTCCCAGGGAACACATTTACTGCAATATACTAAAAAAAAGTATAACTTAAATGTACTGTAAGTCTTACTGTAAGTCACTCTGGATTAATGTCTTAAAAATATTACGGGGTAGATGAACACTATGTACAAGTGTATGCAAATACACTAAATATGAACAAATAAGCAAAATCATTTAGAAAAAGAAGCCTTTAATGCATTCGAAAAATGTACAAATGCACAAATAAAGAAAAAAACTATCCCATTCGCCCAGCATAATTTATAACATTAAGCAATGGTGGAAACAGGAAACGGTTACTGTAGGAATAGCATTAATGAGCAGTGTGCCGCATGCAGGCCATTGTTCAACAAACCGCCAATCAATATCTCTTGTATTAGTGGTCACAATCAATAGGACTGACAGAGCTGACCAATTAACACTATTGATCGATAAAAAAAGAGGAGGATTCAGGAGAAATATCTCTCTCTCTCTCTCCTCTCTCTTTCCCTCTCAGAATGATGGGGTCTACAACATCAGGTTCCCACACCATGTGGCCCTCTGGGGTGTGGAAGACACCCTGACAGAAAGCAGACCTGGACTATCTCCCTAGAGGAAGGGGGGGGTTAGGGGCCAGTGGCCCCGTCTACCGGTGCTGCCTGTGTGACGTGAGGTCTGCATTGGGAAAGCTGCTGCTCTTCTTTTATCATCACACAGAGAGCATTCTAATAAGGCCAGACTGCAGGTTCCCCTCCTCACGCCCTCAACCCCAGGGAACTGGCCAGACAGTCTGCATGTGTGAGTGTGTATGTATCTCAACACATATGTTTCTGCACATGTGAGATTACCAATGACAATATCTGATGTAAAAGACTTATTCCCACAATCGGCATCCTTATGGCCTTTTTTCACATGCGTTTCTCCATGTAGTTTGCATCGGCCATGTTGAACAGCCTTATTGTTAGGCTGTTCAACCCACATGGCTTTCCGAAACTGGTTATTATCATGTTCCCATCCCTTTCCACCAAGTACAAATCTTTCCCCTGGTGCTCTCCTTCCTGTGTCATGTCCTGTTACCAAGGAGACAGGGTCAGAGGGCCATATGGTGAGTGTCAGCCGTGCTGGCGGCTCTTATGAGAGGTTATCAGGGAGCTCAGCTACCTGACCCCTGCGCCGCGCTCGCACTCAGACGGCACCAAAAAATGTGACAAGAAGGGTCACCAATAAGGAGGAGGAGGGTTCCAAAAGGAAGATCAGGTGTATCCAATGCCTATATTATACAACCACAAATTTTCCATTAATTTAATTGTTCTGATATATATTTGATGTGCTTCTTAAGCAATAAGATATGAGATATTGCCAATATAGTCACGACTGAGGGGGCGCTGTCGCACAACGCAAATCTGACAGCTCAAATGATAAATCATTATTATAAATGTACCGTTGTGAATCAGGGTGAGGTAAGGAGATCATGCTGAACGCTGATCTGTCATGTACAGAAAGTAGCTATGCAACAAAAATAATAAACATCACTGTCCAGTAATGCCGACAGTAGTTCAAAGCTGTGCTTTTCTGACCAATCAGCATCCAGAATTAGAACTAATGAGTCATGCGCTCTTCTTTGAGAAGAGCATACACATGTATACACATACACATTTGACAGACAGACAAATTTGGGAAAAATATCTGTCTGTGCGAGCACTGTAATATAAGTGTTACAGTGAGTAATGGATTTACGCAATTACACAATCTACCTAAAAACACGTTTGGAGCTGGAGATACACAGACTGACTGCTGGAGGTGGATCTGACGGGCTGTGGAGGAGAGTTTGTCAGCAAAGCATTTAAAAGAGTGATCATGCATGTGGTAAAGTGAGAGCTTAAATCCAGAATGAATGACATGAACCTTACGAAATTAGGGGGTTACCTTTCCATCTGTCAAAAAAGACAGCCATCATTCTCTCTCTCCTTCAGCTCATGCCCTCCAAACCTAATGAATCTCAGATGGACATACCCAGGATTGAACAAAAAATAACCCCAAAAATTGGTCTTTGCTGTTTGCCTTGTTCGTGCGAGGTATGAAAGTTTAACTCGTGGCTCTCATTTAGAAGGTGCTTTGATGAATTAAAAAGGATCAAGAGATTACGCTCGTTCTCTTTCTCTCTTTTTTCCGAGGATGGATGAGTTTCATGCTCTCCACCAACACGTAAAATATTCACAATATGGGATTGAGAGCGTTCATCTGGGGGGTCAGCCGTCAAACAAAGAGCTGCTCAATAATCTGAGATATAAACGTGGTCTTCTAAGAAAATCTTTTTATCTTTGCTATAGCTCCACTGTTCACTAATTCATCCTCTGTCTGTCCTCCATGGACCCAAAGTCTTACTCGCCAACCAT
>JAZGTI010008039.1:0-13561 GCA_036877585.1 Botia kubotai
TCATTTAATATCCCCAGCTAAATACCTGATTCCTCACTCAGTCTAAAAGCCCAAACCTCATTTAGCCCCTTTTATCTGTAATGGCCCCTCCCATCGTAGAAATGTTATCAAATTGTGCGATGCATTACTCTTTATGGGTCCTATTAGAAAACTAGTCCTGTGTCTTTATGCGATGTAGAAACTCAGTTTGGAGCACAAACAAACCAACATGTGATTTTTGGGATTAAATGGTTACTTGTTTGACCACTGTTGGTAATACGCTAGTATTTCTTAGTTTATTATATATATATGTATATTAGTATATTATATGTATATATTATGTATATTAGTTTTCCTTCTTAAAGATTTTCCAACACAGTAAAATTAGATGAAGTTATTCTGACCAATTTTCTTCCGGGTCTACTTTCAGACGAGAGACAAGGCACCCTTCGACTTAGCAACCTCACCAAAAACATGTCGGGCAAGTATGTTTGTCGGGCAAGCAACACGGCTGGGACCGACAGCTGCCACATCAATTTAGAGGTCTCCACCCGTAAGTGTCATTAATATTGTTACTGCATATAATGTTCTGGATTTACACAGTCGTACTTCTAAGTTTCTCATTCTTCTGCCAGCAGCCAACAATGCATGGATGATCACAGGTGCTGCGGTGGGCTCTGTGGTGGGCCTGGTGGCTCTCGTCTTATTCCTGTTCTTTATCCTGAGGAGAAACAGTGACACAGAGGAAGAGATGTCCAATGATATCAAGTGAGTCCTCGTCTTATCCTTCAGCTTAATCCGTATCATAAAGCTTAGATTAGATGTGTGTATTATCTGCTCTTAATGCTTATGCAGACTTGCCATTGTCTGTCTCTGGGCAGCTACATGCTTTATGTAACTTGCCTACGAACATCATGAATTTAGAATAAAATTTACATGAACACGTGAGGAAAAGTGTACATTGTAAGTGCTGGGACTGGTAAATAGTTCTCTTTATTTACTGTTTGCCTTCACTGATTCATTTAAAAATGTGTTACAGTACACAAATATTCTGTTATTAGTCCCTCAATAAATACACCATCATAGAAAACTGCATACATAACATTTGTAAAATAATTAGCAAAATGCTGTTATGAGTCATTTTAGATGGAGTACAGCATGTCACATCTCAGGTCATGTCCAGTATCTTCTCTCAGCTGAATGGTGACTTTTTCACCCTAGGGAAGACGCACAAGCCCCTAAACGGGTTTCCTGGGCAAAAAGCGCCACAGGATCAGACATCATATCAAAGAACGGCACATTATCCTCCATAGCCATCAGCCCCCCTCCACGGGACCCTCAGCATCAACCCAACAACCATTACCCATATCCTCCAGGTGCCTCCGACACTGCCTCTATCCTCACAGCCTCCGGCAGCACCACCACCTACCGCCTCCGTCCGGGAGAGCCCAACCCACTCCAAAGTCTGCCTGGATACAACACGAGCAGCACAGCCAATCACACGCAACAAAACCAGCACAACCCTCATCGCCATCCCGCCTCCACGGTCCTCAGTCCCAACAGCTTATCCACACACAGGACTGAGGGGCCCCAGCCGCAGGCCCCACGCCCACTCAGCATACCTGTAAACACTGCCACACTGTCCCGTATGGGTACCGTGCCAATCATGGTTCCCATCCAGAACCACGCTGGGTCACTGGTGTAGCATATATAACACCTCCACGTCAACTTATGTGCTAAGAACTCTCTTTAAGAACTCTTCCTTAAGAACTGTCAGCCGCTAGCCAAAAGTATTTGAAGATGGTTTTCATTAATGGTGGTAATTGATATGACAGACATCAACGTATGTTTTTGTACATTAAAGTGTGTACTGTAAAATACAGTTGTCTGTCAATAAATTCTTTGGTTTGTTTTTTAAAGTATAATATGTATTTACTTTTACTGAGAATAATTGTGTTGCCTAAACACTCAAAAAAAAATATTTTTTCAACAGACTCAGAACTGTAATTTTCATTTATTTGATAAATATAACAAAGAGAGTTTGTCTGACAGTGTGTTGTACACAAAGAAAACCTTCTGAAATTATGCAGCCACAGTTCCACTTTTCAAACCGTTATATCATGTTTTCAGGTTTATCCAGATATTTAGTTGTTTGATTAAAATGACGGTAATACTCAGCTAGTTCTTCAGCTGTGCCTATTGTGCCTCTGTTTCTCTCAGGAGTTTTCTCTCTTGGCATTGTTAGTCAACAGTATTGTTTTATTTCAAATGTTGGACTGTTCTGTGGAGCAACGATCTGAGGAGAGAAAAAGTAGTATTTTAAAATAGAGGAACACCCCATGAAAATGTTGTCTTAAAGTGTTATTTGATATGGAGTATGAAACGCATGAATACCAGAAATTACTGGAGATGAAGGGACTCTGAATTCTCAAATATTTTGTAAGGTTTGATGACGTATGTTAAATGGAAGTGTACATTTATTCGTTCATGTGTTCAAATTAATGTATAAGAAACTAGCCTTGTGGTTTAATGACTTGAATATTGGAGGCAATGTTTTATTATTTTTGATAGTTCAATATTTGTGTTAATGCTGAATGTTTGTTGTCAGTGTAGTAAATAATACTCTGTAATTAGGCCTTGTCCGCTCAGCTTTTTTTAAATTAGAGCTGACATCATATAGAATTGAAAGTGTTGTGCTACGACTGTTCACATGATGGAAGCGAAGGTTCAGGGCTTAGTGAGGTTCAAGATAAGTGTTCCAACAGGGATATTTGTTAGTCATTTATCATAATGTTCTGCTTATTAAACCAATACACAATGGCATTGTTTGAAACCATTAAATTAAATTAAAGAGTTATCATAGTCCCTTCATGTGGCCTTTGATTGACCCAGCCATTAACATGAAGCATATTAACATTTTATTTATAAAAAAAATAGACCCAATCGTTTTTTGCATCTATATATTCTATATATCTATATATTTTGCATCTAAATATAGTATTTATTATTGCTATGGATGCAGGAGGTTATAGGTTCAAATTGCATATAAGACCCCACTTTTACTTTACAGTTAAGGATTAGGATGCAACATAAACATTTATATTTATGACATCAAAATTACTTTGAATAAAAAACAAACTAATTGACTTAATACATAAATACAGTTTAACATTAACCTAGAGAATAAAACTATGGATTGAGTGATTTTCAATAAAAAAGGGTTTCTAGTCAAAGATAAGAAATCCAAAATATTACGGGTTTTAGCCACACCTGCCGCTAAAGCTAGCAAACATAGTATGACGTCGTGCTGCTGTTAGTCAGAGCTGGGCAGTCATGAGCTGCTCCTTATCTCAGTGCAAGGAAAAGGAAATATTTAGTGTATAATGGCATTCGGTTACACTGTACTTACATTATGGATTTTGAGCCAGTATATTGGTAAGTAATTATCTCTTTAAGAGTGAATTGGTCAAGAGTATGGTGATACAGTACTGTATTACTGTAATGAGAATCACTTGACAATACAGGAAGTTACAACAAATGTTATTTTAAAAAGAACTTATTACTGTAATATTGCTGTATACTGTAATATATAGTTATTATAGTAAGAATTCTGGGAGAAAATGCATGTTGCATGACTGTTATTAAAATATTAAATAGTTAGCTCAGAATATGTAGAATGTGTAGAATATGGGTTTGTAATAATAATGTTATTAAGCCTTTACAATGTATAAATGTTCTTTGAAATGTTTCTATTGACCTTGGTCATAGTGAGCTCATGGCAGGCGGTTGAGGTGAAGCCCTCAGTGTTTGTCCGATTGGGGTCTTCAGCCGAGCTTTCCTGCACATATAATACACACGCCTCAGAAGGCTTCACACTGGAATGGCGTTATGCTGCTCCGGGAACTCCCGCTGTTCAAGCCAATAGGGTGAGAATCTCAGGTCTGTATTACTATTACAATAAAACATCCATGTTTTAATATCAATGAGTCTTATTTGGCACAGGTGTTATACTACAATGGTAAACTGTACTGGGTGAACTCCTGGGAGGGAAGGATGACTCTGTTGCAGAACCCCCCAGCGATGGGCGTCGCCTCTGTCAAAATCATCAGTGCTCAGCCCTCTGATGCTGGACTCTATATATGTGAGGTCACCAACCCCAGCGATTGGTCTGAAAGTGGACAGGGTCTGATCAACCTCACTGTGATGGGTGAGCTGGTCCACATGAGTGAACTTCCAACATTTAACCAATCATCAGTGGTCCTGTATGTTCATAGGCTGTTCTTTCAATTATCAGTGCCTCCATCCGTGCCAGTGTGTCAGTTACAAGGAAAAACCTATGTAGGGAATGATGTCACCCTGAGCTGTCAGTCTTCTCAGGGTCTCCCCACACCTATATATTCATGGCACAGAGAGCAGAACGCAGCCCCTTTGCCACTAGACAGTTTTGTGGAAGGTAAGCAATGTCGTGTACATTTCATTTACTTAATATGCAGGTCTATATATCAGCGTTACATTCTGATATTACAGCATTACAGTCATTACAGCATTACAGTCATTGGGCCTTCTCTTCTTTAGATAATGCTATTGGCATTGGTCTTTAATAGTTGACCACTATCTGTCTTATAATATTTGTGCTTTAGACCAACGTACTGGTTCTCTGATGTTGTACAATCTGTCTGATGCCTTCGCTGGCACCTACACCTGTAGAGCCATCAATGAGCTCGGCCAATCAGCATGCAGTATAACCCTCAGAGTGGCCTGTGAGTAAAATACACTTCACATACTGCTCTGGGACCAGTGAATTCTGTCGAGACCATTGACATGGTGTCATTGTTAGATGGAAGTGCCGCAGCTGTAACTGGGGGAGTAGTGATGGGAGTCTTTCTCGTTCTTCTGCTGGTCGTGGCAGTAGTCGTCTACGTCATCTGCTACAGGAAGAAGCATCTCAAAACAAATACCAATGAGCTTAGGTGTGTATTTAAACCTCTGTGAAAACAAAGTCTGGTTTTCAGCATGTTTGTTTTATTCATAGTTGTTTTCGTTTAAAGGCAGGTGAACAACAATTCAGCATCTCACCAGGCGACAGAAGAGAAGCTAGTTCCTGGAGACTTGGATAATGAAGACCAATCGGACCTGAAAGTGTCTAATTTTAGTCCACTTGTTTAGCCCCACCCTTCCTCTTACATCATTTCCTCTCAGAAATTCCCATTCTGTTGCTTGTGGCTTCTGTTGTAGCAACTTTGTGTGAACATTTACTTTGGATGTTTTCATTCAAAATGTCTTTTAACTGATGAGTTAAAGAATGGCTGTTTTAAATAACCAGTACCATGAAAAATGCTGAAAGCTTGACCGAGAAACAGGTGTGCAGGTTGATCTGCTGTTGACTAAACTAATGCAGCATCTGGCATTTTAAATTCTTATCTAATATTGAAACGTTATCACTTCATGTTGACATGACATACAATGACAAAAGCTTTGCAGGTGAAACTCAAACACCCTTTGTGTAAAGGACATTTTCGTCAGTTCTTTATTTTACATGCTCAAAACAAGACCGTTTGTTACAGTCATTTACAAAAACAACATTAGAATCTGATTCATAGATTTTATTTAGGCACAAACAAATGGTCATATTGTGATTTTGTGCTTTGAAAATCTTACATAGTTATGATAAATGCAACTCTAAGTTTGAGAAACTATGCTGAATACTTAATATGTTCTATAAATGCTTAAAAATAACCAAGAATGGTCAGATTTGGGGCGTTATTAGCCTTAATCTTACCTATAGCGAGATTTAATGTGTTATTACAATAAACACCATCCACACCATATGGACATCCATAATTCCTACAAGTACATGAACACTGTAACAATCACAGGTAGGTTTTTCTGATGCTGGGTTGTCATAAAAATCTCTAAAGCATTTAGTAACACACAGGTGGAGTATATACTGTACAAACAAATACAGGCAATCAGCCTTTACATCTGTGATGTACATTTTGAACAATGAAGACTAAACAAGACAGAACCCAGAACCAGAACAACAACAGTCAGTCCTACTCATGAGCAGCACCATATGATTATTATGATTCAGTAAGCAAACTTCTCGCAATGATCATCCTCATCACTTCATTTGTACCTGCACAACACAATGAGAATATGTATCATATAAATTATATAACTTTTATATAATTAAATTATGCACTCATTAAAAGCCATGAATTACCTTCCAGTATCTGATGTACTCGGATGTCTCTGACATACTGCTGCACGGCATAATCCTTTAGGTATCCATAACCTCCATGCATCTGTAGGGCCTGGTTACATATCTGAAGATTTTAAAGCAAGAGATTTTAGTCAGGCAAGATCAGTCAAACAATACATATGTTCTAAGTCAGATTCTCAACTAACTAACTTTAAGCCACCCCCCCACTAAAAAGATGTATATTTGTTATAAAAACAACCAAACACTAAGAAATATTATTTATTTTTATAAATGTAAGAATATTTCATTCTTAAAATAAGAAAAATTTATCTTACTGTTTAGCTTATTAAATGCTTGTCTGCCTTATAATGTAATAATGTATGTATTAAATAATGTATTAAATGCTTGTCTGCCTTATAATGAAATAATGTTAAGTCAGCTTAAGGCCCCCATGGAGGTTTGTTTCAGGCCCCTTAGTGGGCCCCAATTCCCTAGTTGACAAACTGTTTTACACTTAAAGTCTATGTTTTCAAACAGTAACATATCTGTATATATAACAAAGAACATATACTCACTGAAAAACATTCATCTGTTACAAACAGCTTGGCCATCGAGCAGAGCGCTACAGCATCCGGTCGACCCTCCTGCAGAGACACTGCTGCCTGACGCAGCATCAACCGAGAAGCTACCAGTTTAGTGGCCATTTCAGCCAGCTTGAACTGTAGGTACTAAACACAAGGAGAGCAGACCACTGAAATCAGTAATACAAAATCATTTAGACAGCTGGTGAGATTGACGTTCTTAATCCTGATCCTGGGAATCTACTGCACATTTTTTATGTCGCCCTTAATAGACACACCCAGTTTATGTTTCTCTCTGCTTATGAGCTGATAGTTTGAATCAGGTATGCTAAATAAGTAAGACTTGCAAAACGTGCAGTACTATCGGTTTGCCAGGAATAGGATTAAAAGTAACTGCAAAAACATTTGCCTATTTTTTATTTAAACAATTATTTTAAATGTTATATCTACTAAATGTATGTTAGAAAGAAAACCAGACACTATTAGAAAACAGTGCTTGACGGTTCCTCTATAATTGGTTCTTCACCTGGTTCTTTGATAGTGTTTCTCCAAACTGTTTCCTTACACACAAGTGATCTCGAGCAAGCACCACAGATGCATGAGCTGCTCCGAGAGAGCAGGAAGCTGTGTACAAAAACATCTGGATTACCAAACGTCTTATATGTTTACATACAAACTGTGTCCTGAAACGGGTCCCAACAGAGCTATTAAACAATTCACCAATATTAATTCTGCCTCCATTGAGTCCCTTCATGGCAATGTTAAAGCCCTCCCCCTCTGCTCCAAGCCGATTGGTCACTGGGACAGCACAGTCCTCAAATATCACTGCTCTGGTTGGCTGCGAGTTCCAACCCACCTGCAGAGGTTAAGTTTGAACGTTAGTGTTACAGCAAGGTCAAAAAGACTCAAAGCCTGCTGCCACCTGCTGGACAATCTTGGGCACACTTATGATCAGCTTTAACAATGTTATAAATAATATGTGTAGACTAGACACAGATCAAGGGCCATGTGTATTACCTTCTTTTCTTTTTTGCCAAAGCTGAGTCCAGGGGTTTCTTTTTCAACCACTAAACAAGAGATCCCCTTGGGTCCCTTTCCACCCGTCCTACACATCACCACATAAACATCCGTGTCTCCACCTCCACTGATAAACGCCTGGAGCAGAAACATTCAAACCTTTAAAGTTGAATAGATGTCAATGCTCTAATCATTTATGTCTTGGAAGCCCAGTACCTTAGAACCATTGAGAACATAATGATCTCCTTGGAGCTTTGCACTGGTTAAAAGTGACGCTGCATCACTTCCGCTACCTGAAGGCAAAATACATCTTTGAGTCATTCCAGAACCTTCCCCTACAACACAATGCTATGTTTTACAAAGACACCAGTAGAATTCACTTCGATTCTTAAACAACAAGGACATTCATATATTATAAGGAGGAAAATGTGCTACATTTCTTCATAAAATTGTACATTACACTTAATGTTTATATGTAAACTGTAAAGGCTGAAAATGTCAACTTGAGCTTACCAGGTTCTGTGAGACAGTAGGAGGCAAATTTCTGCATGGAGCAGAGATCAGGACAGTATTTCTCCCTCTGCTCCTTGTTACCAAATGTGTCTATCATCCAGGCACACATGCTTCAACAACATAACCAACCAATACTATGTAAACCACAATGAATGCCAAAAAAAAGCAGTTCAAAACTCTTGTTCAAATGTCAACAGCAAGAAGTGATGTATCATTAGGTAAAACCATTAACAAGTATAATTTTAATAAAAACATTCATGGGGTAAAGTCACAATTTTATAATAACTTGCTTATTGTAATGATTGTCTGGGTTTTTTTTGAGCTGTAGAGATAAGGCAGGAGAGACTCACTTGTGAATGCTCATGTAGGCAGTAGTGCTCACACACCCTGTGGATAATGCTTCAAAAATGATAGAGGTGTCAAGCCTGGAGAGACCAGAGCCCCCAACATCAGGGTTTACATAGATCCCACCAAACCCCAACTGGGCAGCCTTCCTCATGGCCTCCACAGGAAAGCTTTCCTACATATTATCAATTGTTTAACGTATAGTACTAGAACCAAATGGCAAATCTTCAGTTTGATATGCAAGCAACAGTTACTTTCTGTATAGAGTTGGTCTGTTTACCTTCTGGTCCCATTCTGCCATATATGGTGCCATCTCATTGGCAGCAAAGTCAAATGCCACCTTCTGAAATTCTTTCTGTTCATCTGTGAGTCCTATAGAGGCTGTGGATAGATACACAATTGTTGTAGTGTCGTTTGTGTGTATCTTTTATACATAAATATAATCTGTTACTGAATTGCAATGAAATACATGTTCAGGTTGAGGTGGACCAAAGGAAACACTACATGGGCCAATCACCTTCGCCTCAGTACACACCCCTAAATATGATTGGTGGAACTAGATAAAAACTAACCAATGGTGCCGTGAGCATTTAATGCATTTAATTTTGCGGCTACTAGTTAAAGCTTTAAAAACGACAGAGACTCGAAACTTCAAAAGTATACATTTGATATTGATACAGTATTTCGATATAAATTATATGTCTATCGTATGTAAATATGTACTAGTTTAATCAAAACTACATCATTTATGGAATTCATTCACTCCAGCAGTACTAGGTGACAGACCACTTGTCTTTGACTTTCAAGTGTTCTTCAATATTATGTCGCTTTTAAATAATTTTACTTACGATCAATGCAAGCGGCTATTCCTCTTCTTTGTACTCTGTTAAATATTAAACTGCGACTTGAACTGACGCTATGTGATCCCAATCGGACAACTTTTGCCAGGGCCCTAGTCGCCGCCATGTTGGTTCAGTGACGACGAATTACGTCATCGCCGCTATGGGAAATGTAGTTCAAAACAAGCGTGACGTTTAGGTCAGGATAAACCAGCTCTAAAGGTTTGGTTAAAACTGGTACCTCCATGTAGATCACAATTAGATTTGGGATGTGTGATGGGTTTTCCACTGTTATACTATTTTGTATGTCCACACTATAAACACCTGTGGGTTAATTTACAAACGCAAGTAAAAATGATCCTCCACGCCACATGTACGCTGTGGCAGACAAGTCCTAAAAACATTTCCCATTAGTGGAAACATGCCTCCTAAGAGAACAACACGAAACAGTGCCAAATCTAATAAACACAGTAAGTAATCTGTCTAATGCAATGCATAGCCAGGATGGAATGCCCTATTAATGATTTTATGCCAAAAGTCATCACGTTAAATATGATTTTGTTGTAGCTGATGTGGATAGCGATCAGAAAGTGAACGAGGACTCTGATGATGTTGCACAGCCAAAAACTGGCAAAAGAAAAAGATCACCGGTTAAACTGGATGCGAAGAGAAATAAAAACGATCAAACCATCAAAGAGTCTTATAGCCACTGGCTGATGAAATCCGAACCTGAGAGTCGGTTTGAAAACGGAGTGGACGTGAAGGTACACTTCATTAAACTATGTAGTAACTGTAACTGTGAAGCGCTACAAAAATATAACGCAATATTTTGTCATCTCCCACTGCAGTTTGGAATTGAGGATCTGAAAGCACTGCCCAATCAAACAGGCTGCTGGGATGGGGTAAGAAATTACCAGGTAGGATGACGAACCTTCCCTTACTCCTTTAATATATAGAATTTACACATGTAGACATTTACTAAATGTTATACGATGCTTTAAAGCTGTATGTTGGTATTTGTCAATGAAAGTTTAATGTGATGAATTATATCTACACATTTCTTTCAGGCACGTAATTTCATGAGAGATATGAAGGTGGGTCAGCAGGCTTTCTTTTATCACAGTAACTGTAAAGAGCCAGGCATCGCTGGTCTCATGAAGGTGAGCAAGTATTAGTGGAATATTTACAAAATGATTTTAACAACATGCATAATAATAACAAGATAATGTAATTATTTTATAGATTGTAAAGGAGGCTTATACGGACCACACCCAATTTGACAAAAAGGATCCACATTATGATCCTTCCAGCAAACCAGACAACCCTAAATGGAGTATGGTATGTCCATATTTGTCCACCACATATTTTTTACAATGTAATGCTGTTTTTTTACCCAGACTAGAACTTTGATCGCATTATATCTGTTCGTTTAGGTGGACGTTCAGTTTGAAACGATGACCAAGCGTTTCATTCCTCTTTCTGAACTGAAGAAATATCATTTGCAGCACAAAGTTAAGGATGGTCCTTTAAAAGACATGGCCCTCTTTACCAGAGCTAGACTATCAGTTCAGCCCCTCACTGCAGGTTAGTCATAATACGCACATAATACGCACCACAAGCTCCGTTGTTATGCAGAAGTAAACATGTTAAGTAAATCTGGTCTTATTTTAAAGTATGTCAGTTGTGGCACACAGTGCGATGATTGTTTGAAAATGTGATTATAAATACATATAATTCAGAAATGTATTAACTGTTTTAGCTAATAAATACTTTATTCCAAGCTACTCAATTTGTGGAAAAGAGCTTTAATATAACTTTAATAATAAAAGTGTAACTTTGATCTTTTCTCCTTATTTTCAGAGGAATTTCAATTTGTTCTGAGTTTGGAGAATGCAGATCCAGTATGAAAATCCCCCATGAAAATCTGTGAAGTCCTCCAGTCCTTTTTATACATTTGATTTATTTTGCATTATCTTTGTTGATGTAACCTACAAAGCACTAAACACAGTGTCTTAAGTAATACATTTAAAATACTTTTTGCAATAAAATATTTTGTTTTTCTCCCTTTGACTACTTAATTATACCAAATTTCAAGTCTGGAGAGGTCAAAAATCACATTGTGACTGCTATAACATTTTAAAGACAAGAAATTATCTTTGATGCAGAAGTTAATAAAGTTTATTACAATTTATCTGATTAAATGAATAATTTTGTTATTTTTATAAAGGTTTGGATGGTTGCAAGGCTGCTTATAAGCTATTAAACATTGTATACAATGACATAAGAAACAGAAATTCACTTTAAAAGTAACGAATGGCATCCAATCAGGAAAGGAATTAATGGCACCCTGTCCAATCACAGCCTTTCATGCCACTCTTGAGAATATCGGAACCTTGCTGATTATTTTGAATACAAAGAAACAGGAAATATTTCAATTAATAATAAAAAAATTCATGACAAAGATGAAAGTAATTTTCCTGCATGGGTTAGAGTTCCCTTTAACAGTAATAGCTGCATCTATAAGGCCTTTTTCAATATCCTAAATTACACAATAATACTGTGCAGATGTCCATTAAAAGTACATGAACTGCTAGATTTACACCACAAATAATCAACAAAAATCTCAGTGATTTCAATTTGGGCTCATTAAACAGGACAAAAGATAATTGCTAGACTTTCGGTGCACAAGAATAAAGCAATATTACAGCATAACGACGACTTTATCTTACAATTTTATATAAATCAATAAATCCAAATTATAGTTGAGATGGAAGCTGTGTTTCACACAGGAAATATTGTTTCTGGCATTTTTGAATTGTTTGTTGGTCAGCGTTTTGAAAAGAAAATGTAATCATTATTGGAAAAAGAAATAAAAAATATTTTGTCATCTATACATATTTAAGTAGTTTCTCACGTCACTTTCATATTGATCCCTTCAACACTTAAAACAATATATTAACAGTAACTACTTAATTTGCACTCTTGAAAGCACAACAGCTATTCAGTTGCTCTCTTCTTTGGCTTGTGCTGACACAGTTTCAGAGTTCGATCCCTCAAATCTCTGGGAGGCAATGGCGGCCTGCTGGGACATACTTCTCCTGACGATATCTCCTTTCCTCCAGAGTGTGATCTCCTGTTGGGATTTATCAAGACTGTGAACACGAGGATACTCATATCTCAAGACCTTCATGTTATGAGTGACATGTTATGTTGCATGGAAAACCAGACCTGTTGTTTGAAGTATCGTCGCTCTTCTTCATCTATAAGGACGAGGTTCAGGTAGTAACGCACTGAGAACTTTTTGTTTATGTCCCTCATGGTGGGTGTCAACTCATATCCAGCAAGAAACAAACGAATAGGAATCGACTCGCCTTAAAAAAATTCAGAAGCAAAGACATTAAAGCGTTTATAGAATAAAGGCCACAAAGATAAACATGGACATGTATTATATAGTATAACACAGTCATACAAATGTTATCAAGAAACGTTAATCTTACCTCTCACTGGTGCTCCATCCATGATCTCATATTTGGCGATGGTGTCATTTTCGTGGTACACGCTGGGTCCTGTGCCAGTCGTTTCGCGTTTGATTATATTAATTTCCATGTGCTTAATCTTTATTCTCACAAGAAGAAAGTAAATCTTCCCAACAATAACATCCCTCAGGTGGTATCTTAACGGCAAATTTGAAACATCTCAAGATTACTCTACGAAAATTATTTTTCACAAATATTCAGTGGAATAAATAAATTTAATAAATCGGTAAATCATAAAAGAATGTCCAGGTCATATTTCATCCCAAAACAATTATTTTGCATTATGACTTGATTTTTTTATGACAAATGAGTCCACCAAAATAATTGTGCTTAGATAAAAAAAAAGAGAATGAGAATAGGATTTCTTTTTCACATTGAAAGTAATGAGGATTTGGAGAGAAAATGTGCTAATTGTCACAACGCGATAAAGGTCTGACAAAAAATTGCTTACTTTTCTTCATGCAAAATAATTTATTTGTGATTTTCCCAGATATGTGTTTGACCCAGTATTGTTTTAACTCATATTCATTATATACTCCATGAAGTCTG